>DWED01000551.1:0-10943 GCA_018245795.1 Protelbella ruficauda | reverse complement strand
ATCGTTTCTTTCTTTCTAAAACGTCGGACGTTGCCGCTTACCGGCAGCCGTATGTCTCCCCACTCTAAATATAATATCTCTATGCTTTTAGTAGATTAATTATAATTAATCAGCTGCATACAGATGCTTACTATTTGGTATACAATTATGCTACTAAAGTATTATTGTTCATATTATTTTATTCATTACCAATTTCTCACATTGTCAATTTACCTAATTATATGTCATAATTGGATTGATCTCTTATGGGCTCCTCCATACATTGTGCGTAGCATTCAAAATGGACGTGGAGTATATTGTCACTGCTACTATTTATATTAAATTTTGTTTACAACCATCGCTTCAATATTCTTAAGAACGACACTTATGCTATTGTTTTGATAAATTTTGGTGGACTTAAATATTTATCGCCCCGTGGTCGTCTTGTAACCTGGCAGATAAATAAATGTAACAAGTAAGTGTGAACTGATTCGTTATTCTTCAGATACTTAATGTTAAGCGTGTGATGGGATTGTGATGCTAGTCAATATAATTACGTACCAATTTACGATATGTGCCAGAAAAAGCAACAACTTGACAATCACCAATCATCGTAAACATGATACATAGGACAAGAATGTCTGTCAACTGTGTGCTAAGAACCTAAAGATTTCCAAACATAGAGAACTAAAGCTTCGGGCTTAGTAAATTGACATTTAACAAATCTTTTAGTCTATGTTCAAGTGGTATGGTGGCCGATTTATCAATATTTTTCGTGAATTGTTGGTTGAATTAGGCGGGAAGTCGAGTTTAGTACAATATAATCAACAATGAGCGTCGAGGAGGATGTAATGAAAATCCAAAAAAAATTAACAAAGATGACTTCTGACGATGGCACGGTACGTGGAGACTATGGAATTATAATAAAAGTATTTATCTTTGTAAAGTTTATATATGCTAATACATCCAGGTAATAAATAGATGGAAACGTGACAGATCAATTGTTATGTTGAATAAATTTAAAAATATATTATTATTTTTAATGTAGTATAGTTACCAAAAAATATCTTTAACCTGATTTGTTATTATTTAGATCGATGAACCGGCCCCATTGTCAGTGCATGACACAGGTTCAAGCTGTATTCCATATACTAATTTTGTGCTTACCTATTTTAGGGTCAAGAAGATGCTTTAGATCTTTTGAAGGCTCTCCAGCATATGGCTATTAATTTGGATGTCCTCACGAAAACCAGGATAGGTATGACGGTTAACGGTTTACGAAAATCCAGTAAAGATGAGGAAGTAATATCTTTGTGCAAGACTTTAATTAAAAACTGGAAGAAATTCCTGTCTGCTCCTACCACACCATCCAAGGAATCTGGTGGATCATCAAAGCCCAAAAAAGACTCTTCAAAAGATAAAGAGAAAAAGGATGATAAGGAGAAGGATAAAAAGTTACAGGCATCTTTCCCGCCTCCCTCTAATACGACTGATGCAATTAGACTTAAATGTCGTGAGCTTCTCATGCAAGCATTGAAATCAGATGGTGAATCTGCCAATGCCTGTGCATCTCCCGAAGAGCTGGCTGAAGAGTTAGAGGAGTGCATTTATGCTGAATTTAAAAATACTGACATGAGATATAAGAATAGGGTCCGATCTCGAGTAGCAAATCTTAAAGACCCCAAAAATCCAACATTGCGTACCAATTTTTTGAATGGAGTAATAGCAGCTTCGCGGCTTGCAAAAATGACACCAGAGGAAATGGCCAGTGATGAAATGAAGAAACTGAGAGAGAAATTCATTAAGGAAGCCATTGATGATGCTCAACTCGCGACTGTACAGGGTACTAAAACTGACATGCTCAAGTGCGGCAAATGCAAAAAGAAGAACTGCACCTATAACCAATTGCAAACCAGGAGCTCTGATGAGCCCATGACTACCTTTGTGCTCTGCAATGAGTGTGGCAACCGTTGGAAGTTCTGTTAAGACTGCTTTTAACTTATCATAGAAAATTATGTAACTTTTAAGCCTTGTATACATATGAGCACATCACATGTTAAAAACTCATTGGACCAATTTAATGTGTACCTTTGGTACATAGCATGTAATCAATTAGCAGCACAGTAGCACTTAGCTGAACATTTAAATTTTAATGATGAAAATTGACCCATCATGTCTTTAGTGTTATATGTTATGAAATATGCATTTGTTAAACACTTGATGAGCTTATTACTACAATGGACAGAAATGTATATTTCAAGCTACTGCTAAGAATTTCTAGTTGAAAACCCAATTTTCCTAATCTGGGGATCAAATCTAGAACTTCTTGCTCAGCAGTCACACTCGCAACCACTAGACCAAAAGGGCAACCAAGTTGTCTTAATTTTTAATTCTATCAATGCAATTTGCCAAGACTCCCATTTTTTGTTTGACAAAAAGTGCTCATATGTTTACCGGGCTTTTCATTATGATACAGTAATTGTATCAAGTAATTTTACCACACATTTATGAATTATGATATTTTCTACTATTTGATTGCATTGACCTTATCACTACCACTGACAATGGAATCATGTTAAGTAGATAAGGGAAACTTAGTTTTAACCATTAATAAATTAATCTGCTTAAGCGAGATTGAAAAGTTTTATTTAACAATCTGTTAATGTAGAAGGGCACCACTTAATATTTATAATGTTTACATCTGATTGGAAAATGAAGGTAAATAAAATTCCAATGATTCTTACTATAGTTGTATTTTTATCAGTTATTCTATAATTCAACAGGAATGTGCCCTATAGGACAAATTACAAAATATTCCTTTACAGAGCTAGTTTTCCACAAGGAAATAAATTAGGTACACTTTTCATATGTTATAATGAATGATTATATTTCACAATTGTAAGCAAATTAAAACCACGTACTTAATATAAAAAGAAAATTAAATTATATGTTGAGTTAAAGTTTTAAAATCATCTCACTATTTACATAATTAAAAATAATATCAATGGCAGCAAAGTAAATATTAATGAGTACAAGTGAGAATTACATCTTACAGAGTGATATTTTTTAAATTTCACCATTAGTGTGAAAAAATTTATGTATAAAAAGATACATTCATAAATATATACAATTAGGTTTTTATTGTTTAATACAGAACGCAACTTATGACGCCGTTCGTAGAAAAAGACAACATGTAATTTATGGAGCGTTTTTTTGCACATTTTGATATTAATATGTGGTTTATATGATAATATTATGAACACACTATAACATAACAATTATTCTGAGCATTTTGTTTTATCGTTAGAATTTCAAATCTCAGTTCAAAGTAAATGCAGATATGTGGCAGGCAATTCTCATGATACAATCAAATGAATGGTTTTGAAAAAGGTAATTACGATATTGCCGAAAATAAAATAAACAAATCAATGATATAATAAAATAGGCATTGTATAATATCTTATTCAGATTCCGCTAGAAATACCAGACATATTTTTCCATTTGAAATTTACTTTGCTGTCATCGACATATTGCCATAAAGGTTTTTCGACGTCAATACTGTTTTCAAACTATACTAACTTGTTCTTAAATTATGATAATCATAATGTACTTATTTACTGTGAGCTATCAATCATTTATTAATCTTAAAATATTTATATACAATACTTTTAAAAGCAAATTCCAAATAAGGAAAATTACAAAGTACATCACAATGACAAGCAAATAAAACAGTAATTTAAATAAAGTAAAGGTTAGGTCACTTATTTAAAGTCGACACATTGAATGTACCCAGGTTACACATTTCAATAAGAATAAAGAATGTTTAATACTTAATTTTTCCGATTGAAAATAAAATCTGCCTAAAATTTGCAAGTTAATTACACATTGTAGAAATTAGGAAATAAAAATATTGCAATGGTAACTTTGGCCTATTTGATACTTGGCCTCATTTTGCAATGTTTGATGAGTGGCAACTAAACTAACTCGCTGACTAAAAATACAAAGTTATATTTTTTAATTTTACCTTGATTATTACTTTGTTTACTATTATATAAATTTATGTGATTTTTAACATTATAGTAATATTTTTTACAAAATCTATGTACATAACTTTTCAGTTCCATCCAATGCTATCACCAAATCCAGCAACCCTCCTTGTCCCATTTCCTTGTGTAAAAATGACATATTATGTTTATATCGAAAATGACCTGGAATTCTATTATCTAATATGGCAAGCTCTACTTTGGTGCATATCAATAATTTTTCTTTTTTTGGCTCACACTAGGGCTCTAATTTTCCATATACATCTTTTTACGTTACTTAAGTATCTATTTATCATAATCTATACATATTGCTAATCCTAATTAACTGACTCTACATCAACTTTACCTGATTTAATTTTTACAAATATCTTATCCTCATTGCACGACTTATATTTATTGTGCACATCTAATTTGAGATCACTCGACACATTGTTCTCTTCGTCCATCTTCGTAATCGTAAAATGTACGTCTTCATTAGCTACATAACATTCGGGTGTAAGATTCTTTTGATAAGTAAAGTGAGTTTTTAAATGTTCCCGCAGAAAGTGCGACTGAATTACAACCAAATCACAGAAAGAACACTTATGATGTACTGAATTAAGATTATCACATTCTTCATGTCTTCTGTAATGATTACTTAAAGCATCCTGTCGCTGGTTAGTGTATGGACATAGCAAGCACATGTGTAGTTTACGATCTTTTGTTGGGGAAGTATCAGTTGCTCCATTTTCCTTCCCTGTGTTATTTATAGAATGCCGTCGTTGAAGAAGGCGTAGTGTTTGTTGATCGCTTATTGAAAATTGTTGAAAATCAGTTTTCGGTAGTTTTCTGGGCATCGTTTTGATAGCCAACTTTATGTTATCTCCACCTTCTTCCTGCTTAGTTTCTTGATTTTCGAATTCAGATTCCGCATAACCATTGCTACCTTTTTTTCTTTCAGCTTGAGCTTCATCGTTCATTTGATGTTTTCTCATATGTTGAACATAATTAGCATAGTACTTTACAGAATAATCACAAAGTTCACACTTATACCGTTGCTTGGAACCATGGAGAGATAAGTGAATTTTGTACTGCTCTCTTTTCTCAAAAGCTGAAGGACACTTATGACATTTATAGCGTTTTTCTTTTTGTCTTCCATTCTTCAAATAAGTAGGATATATAAATTCTGGATTTCCATGCATTAAATATCCAAATTGTGGATCAGCTTGAAGCACTGGCGGGAAATGATCGTTTGGTTTTACTAATTTATCTTTATCAGTTAAGACTCTTTTTTGAGCTTCAGTTTTTCTTTGGAATAAGTCTGTTCCTGATAGTGGTATATTTTTGTAATCAAGGTCCTCGCCAGATTCATAATCGCATGTCGACATTTTTCCTTCATTTTCGTGCAATAACTCATGTTTGGCTAAGTTTCCAATATTCTTAACAGCGTAACTGCATTTTTTACATTTGTTTTCGGCATCACTTCCGTGTAATCCTTGATGATAAGCGAGGGCGGAATTTTTGAAGAACTTTGCAGGACACTCTTTACAAAAGTATTGTTTTGGCATATGCTTAGTATCAAAATTCTTTTTATTGTTGGCTTCGGAGTAATTCTTGCCAGGATTTGTAACTATCCATGTTACTTCAGATGTAGTTGGACAAGTAACAGATCCCATACGCGGTTCTTTATGAGCTAAATCAATTATATGTATAAATTTTAACATCTTTGATTTTGTACGATATTCATCCGAATGGACAACCATATGAGAAGACAACTCAGTTTCATGCGGTACCGAGAACTCGCAATGTTTGCATTTACTCGCAAATGTCAAATCATGAAATTTGTCATGCAACTTTAATTCACTGTCTGAAAAGAATCTGGCTGGACATTTTTGACAAAACCTTAAAATTTTCGTTTCTACAAGTTCATTTCCGGTACCTTCTTCTTTTGGAGCTTCGTCTGGAATGCTTATCTTTTCTGTTTCTATTACGAGCCGCAACTTTTCTATTTGTTCATCATCCGGTATGTCAGGTTCAACCGGACAGAATATCCGTCCATATATTGCACTGTGTGTTTTTGAATGTTCCGTCAATCTTGCTTTATTATCGCAAATAAACTTACATTCTAAACATTTGTAAATCGTATCGTCACTGTTCTCAAATATCACACAGTGGATTTTCTCATGATTAGGTATTTTACATTTTTGTGAATTAACATACGAACAGTATCGACATTTATACATTTTATGGAATTCATTCTTTGCTGATACCCAAACATATGGTATTTCGTCTGCTATCGATAAATTATCCGCTTTCGAATCACCAGAGTTTTGAGGGGAAGACTCTTCTAATTCTATTTCCATTTCACTTTTCTTCGCTAAAATGCCATGAACCCTCATGTGTTGATGGAGTAGATGTCTCTTAGATACACTGTAATTACATTCTTGACATTTGTAAGGAGTGTCAGCTGGAAGACGGTGGAATTGTTCATGATACATATATTGAGATTTGCTGTTAGTTTCATATGGGCACTCAGAGCATTTGTGCCGTTTGGAGAACATTGGATTAAATCCAACTTGTTCCGGTAGGGGTGATTTACATCCCATTGCTTTTGCGATATAGTCTTCCGGGTCGTCTATGCCGTGTATAGCTAAATGCTGTACCAATTCTTGTTCGTCCTTAACAAAGAATGGACAAAAGTAACATTTAAATATAGACTGCGCTGATGGCTGGTGTTGTTGTAAATGCGCTATGAACATATTTTTGTCCGTAGATTTAAAGGGACATTTAGTGCATGTATCGCCAATTATCTCATGTAATATTGGTACTGGTTTCGGTTTCATTGTAGTGACAACTTTAATAACACCGTCGTGCTTCAATCGACAGTGTCTCTGAAACAAAAAACTATAATGAGCATACATATATGTTCTAAGATTTCATAGAAAATATCCTAGGAATATTAAGAATAATGTCAATTTGGCACAAGTTTTTAATGTCACAAATATGTATGTTAGATATTCTTTCTGGATTATATTTAACCATAGAAAGTATATAGTAAAAGATATTCTCACGAAATACTATATTACAAGTTTTTGACTTAACTTATATTTGACACATCACAATTAGGAAATCTAAACACTTTTTTAATTACTCGATCGAAGTGAAATAGTCTAGCGACGTATTTAACGATTCGTGTAATTCTAAACTTCCAGTAGTGTCACAAGGTATTCAATACACCTTTTTTTTGCAAAAAAATTAAGTCAACTCACCTGTATGACATGCTTCCAATTAGAGAGTTGATTGCAATGTCCATAACGGTATGCCAAATCTGCAGGATCTGGTGCGTTTTCAGGTCTCTTGGAACTATTAGGGTGAGGTTTTGGGTCATCCATATTTGGCCGTTTTGAATGCTCTCGAACATGCTCCAATAGCGCTTCTCTTGATGAATCCCTGAAAGTAAAATTATAACAAAAACGAGTTATTTAATGAAAAAAATATCACGATTTGTTTTATTTTTAAATTTCCACGAGTAAAATGTTGTTGAACCACAATTTGTCTCCAAAATGTCAAATATTTCACGTCTGAATTGCAACACTTGTTTCCAATCTGATCACCAAGGTAACATATTGATCCATAGTGTTATAAGAGCCAGTCGTCCATAGATAACAGTTTGTTATATTAAGTGATAAAATTCAAGAATTTGAAACAATCGGAATAGCAGACAGGTAAGACCAAGCAGGCCAAAGGATTTGGGTGGATCCCTGTACAAATATATGCGGTATATTTAAATATTATAGTAAAAATATATTTACAGTAAAATTTACCTATAATTGCACTTTTTACATTTCCATAAAGTCTTCTTCCCCTTTTTGGTGTCGTTTCTTCCATCTAACATTTCATTTTTCTGATCAGTTTGCAGATTCAGAGGATGTATTTCTAATGTTAAATTCGTTGATTTACTGCTATCATACAATTCATCTTCTAATGTTGTATCAATAGATGTATTTGGGTCTATGTAATGAAAAACGTTTTCTCCCTTTTCATTTGGAATGGGCATCGCTAAAAATTTATTGTATTTTGTGTAATTTCTTCTACCTGTTTCATCCGTCATATGTACTTTTGCTGCTGCATGGTAAGGATCTCTAGCAGACTTAAGCTTAATATGCTTTGTTATATCCCATCTCCAATTTGATTTGTATTTACATAATGAACATTCAAATGGTTTTTTATTTAAATGTCCCACTATATGGACATGGAATCTTGATGCTGTCGTCGCCCAAAACATGCAATGTGGACACTTGAAAACCTTCTTTCCTAGTGCAAGACTAGGTGATAAATTCATACAGTCACTCTCATCAACAACTTCAATATCAAATTCTTTGTTGTTTTCTGGTAGAGTCGAATCATCATTAATGCTTATGTCAAGTGGTGTATCGAATTTGCGTGTTTCCTGGTCGATATTGTTCCAGACAAAAACAACGTTTTCCATTGGATGTGGTTCGGATTCTTTCTGTTCGCTCAAAGCGACTGTATCGTTACTGTCTTGATTTAATGTATCAGAATTTTGCTCGTTAGATACAGTTCCACTTTTGGCGCAACTTTGCATGTGTATATATAAATCTGCACTTGACTTGCATCGATGTCTGCAGTTTTGGCATCGCGTTGAGCTTAAAGTTGGAAGCAACGCATTTGTTAATATCCGATTACCCTGTGGCATACAATTTTTTTCATGCACGGAATGTTCAGATAAACATTTGCTTTCGAATCCGCAGTTTTTGCATATTAAGGAACCTTCTTCACCGGTTTCTGTTAACAGTCTTTCTTTAAGACGATCGAAAAATGATGATTCATATTTCTTTCGCACTATATTGTCTTTAAGGGACGCATTATTTACTGGTATCAAGCTAATGTCAACGGGTAGATTATCAAATTTCTTAGCACTCAAGTCGTTTGTGATTGCCGTTGGTGATTCCTTGAATTTCTTTGTTGGTGGTTCTCCCGTGTTAGTTTTGTTTTGAGTTGGCGTTGATGTATTTAAAGGTATTAGTTGCGGTATAGGCCTTGATGGTTTCTTGTTTTGCTTCTGTTGTTTTACTTCGTCCGTACAGTTGGAATTGGTTTGTGGAGTTTGCACTTTTTGAGCGTCATCTTTTATTACTGTGATTTCGGAAGAAGTGGCATCATTTGAGTCGCTGTTACAGGTAATCATTTCTTTATCCGCGTATTGAAGACCCATGTCCTGGAATGAAACAATATACAAATATTAGTTTGATTTATAGGGTGATTTTTCTATTAGTTATTTAATGACTGTCTTCATATGTAACTTTTAAAATCATCTTCCACAAAGTATCATCATTGTTTTCAGATAATTTGGACAGATTTGTTTGTTATTCTTATGTCAACAAATCAACTGACTGGTATACATAATTTCAGATAATTAATTACTACTGAGAAAAAAAAGTGAATAAAAACTGGTTATAATACATACAATTACTACACTTCTCTTTAACATGTACTATCATACATGTATTGTAACATTTGTTGAGGAGTAACAGATTTCTTCCTGAAGGGCATCTATGAAATTTTAAATTTTAGACCTAGCTATAAATGACTCAATTTTTAATTAACTAAAATATGACACTTTGAGTGTGATAAAAAAGGTCATGATAAGTGCGTAAACTTGCCTGTTAATTAAATGAACTACTTGGAATAATTATATCACTTTAGGGAGCAATTATTTACATACTGAAAATTGATTAAAAATCTTTAATTACGATAGAGATATCTGTTACCATCGCGCTACGAATATCAATCTTAGATTAAAGTAAAAAATATTATTGATTATAATAACAACATTTAAGAATAATTAATTTGTTGCAAGCAAGTTCCACCAATGGGTATGGCTCTCTGCCCGTTACTACTAGAGATCTAGAGACTACGTCAACCTCATTACCGTGCATTTCAAAGGATTTTAAATTTATAATTTTAGGTCTACAAAACAAACAAAGACACAAAATTATAAGGTTTCATTGGAATGAAAAAAAAACTAAATTCAATATCGTGAATCGAGACATTGACAAATAATAGTGTATAAATAATTTAATTTATGAATCAAAACGAGTGTTCAAAAATTTTAATATTGGTAAAAATTTTTTTCATATAATCACAAAAAATAGTTTAATATATATATATATATATCAATTAATAAAATCGAATCGAATATGTTAGCCTTATTTTCAGTGTAAAATAATTTAAAAAACAAAAATCGTTCGTAGCATTCTTTATATATTATATTACTTGCATATTTATAAACGTATTGACAATGTTTAAATTTAGTTAAATCTTTACAAATAAATGTTTGAAAAATTTTTTGAACTTCAATGCCCTTCTGTTTTTATAAAAAGAAATCATATGCATACATTGTATATTCATTCTAAGTAATGTTGCGTTAAGTCTACGCTACGGACTCGAACCCAAAACGGTTATGTTGACAGCACTCTGTTATACGAAGAGAAAATCGTTCTTAAAGCGAACTAAATACGACCTATTTTATCAAATTTCACTAACTTTACCTCTATGGCGCAAATCGAAGTGGACGGGTCTCAAGTTAAAAAGGTATATGAAAGTTTCTTCAATCGACAATTCATTTTACACTGTAGAAGCTATTCGAGGACTTACATTGGAATATCTATCTACGGAGTATGCAAATTACCTGAGCTAAAACCTACCTACTCCTGCCTTATGCAACATACAGGTGCCCAGTGTGGAAGATATTTATATAACTTCCTTTATAACATGTGTTATACTTGCGATTTTAAGGACAGAAACATTATGAGGTGTTCAAAGATAAATCAAACATGAATAAGTCGTGATTAAATGCAAGCATGCAGTGTAAGCGGTATGAAAACATGCGTTCATGCGTAGAGTGCGTAAGGGGCCAAA
>DWED01000550.1:0-10944 GCA_018245795.1 Protelbella ruficauda | reverse complement strand
TATCGGTTTTAATCGCAAACAACAATGCTAACATTTTGGAGGGCAGGAAATAATAAACATCTTACTGCTCTCCAATTCGCTGTATAATGTATGTACATATATTTCGCTAGATATAAATATTCCGCATAGGGTAGGCAGAGAGCACTTAGTGCCAAATATCTGTTCTACAGAGCTACTATGATTTACATTCATCATTTTCTTAATAAATGCACGCCGATTTCGAAGACTTCTGATTCCCCCATCAGCCAATATTTGGCCTGTTTTATTGGGAGAGGTATCCCTTGGGCTCCCTCGGCATATGCGTCCATCAACCATCACTTTCTATGACTACTTTGTCATTCATCAGTCATTCGCTCAACAGGTCTGAAACATTAGAGCAAGCCTTTATCATTTTTAGACCAATACTGTCTTTCAAACAAAGCATCTTTCTTATATCTGTATTACGAAGACGGTCGGCGAGAGTCACTTCGCATGTGCGGATAGATTCGATCTATAGTCTGTCTAAGTGTGATGGCTATACCTATTATTTACATTAAGACTATCTTAAGACTTATCTTAATTTGAGCTGATAATAAAAATATTTAAATAAACGTCACTAAAAGACATAAATCTTCGCATTCTCATCGAATACCAAAATGTCCGTCAACATTCGAAAAAGAATGTTCAATGAAATCCTAAGCATTCCAAAACATTATCTCGTGTACTCATTAAGAAAAAAAAGTTATTGTTGTTATATCTTTTGCTAAAATGCCTATTCTTTTGAAGAACTAAATGCCCATTCGTAGCTCGCATGATCCATATCGTTAGAGCGGTGCGTGCCAGATTGTTCTCGATTCATATGGGCAACGTACAAACATACAAGTCCGTTTATTGTACAAGTATCGCCCATTCGCCTAACGATGTTAATACTTAAGAAAAAGATCCAAATTGCTCAATGAAACGTTCGTATTAATGTAACTATTATGTTTTGTTTTGTATTCCTTTCAGCGAATCTTCAATAAATAAATTAAGGTTAAACAGAGCCCTGGGGCTTTGCTTCATCATCATTAATTCTTTCTTCAATATAGGTATCGTTCCAATATTGGACATGGATCTGCTCTCAGATGAGAAGGGTTTGAAGCCATAGTCTAAGGGTTTGAACCCATGCTAAGTGTGGTTTCATTAGACATTAATAGAGAAATGTAATGGTGAAACACACGTTTTTGTAAAAAATGAAGTCCGTACCGGGATATGAACCCACAGCTTCCGGATAGGAACACGTACCTAATATTAAACTATCATTGCTAGTAGTTTTCCTTTGTCTACATAAAAGCGGGTATTTTTTACGTATGTGTAAATCTAATATTATCATATGACAATATTGTCATATGACGTGTCTTGTTACCTACGACTACTTAAGTCAGCGATGTGAAAGTTAAGAATATCGTAAGTAGGTATTACACTTGCCTTTTAAATTAAAATTATCATTATTACAAGTCAGGTTCCTTATGGGGTAGGCAGAACACTAAATACCAAATATCTTTGTCTAGCCAGCTTTTATAACATTCATGACTCTCTCTATACACTTCTCTATTAGCCTAACCTACTTGGTTAACATAGGTGAGTCTTGTTCTCCCTGTGCATCCATCAATCTTCGCATTGTATTTTTGTTATGGCATTTGTTATACTTTTATGTTACATATGAATATGAGTACACAGTTATATACGTTTCATATATTTACTTTAAACCAAAGGTAACTTATACTTAATGGTTTTCCTTTAAACCTCAAATATACTTTGTAATAATTATTTTAATTTCTCGTCAAGTGAATTTATTGTATATTCTTTAGAGAAATAAAATCTTAAACCGTACCTACTTAAAAGCAATCATAAGTTACGTGGCAATAAAAACGAAAGAGATGATGATTGTGGGAGGCGTCAGCTGTCGGGTTGTTCCAGAATCCCCACTGCATACGTAATTGGACTTCAATAGACGCATTATCTGACTAAACGTTGTCACATTAAATCATCATCCACTCAATCAACTTGAAAGTGAGAGCCATAAAAGAGGGCTTCAGCGACTGGATTTTGGAAATTTATTTATAATAAAAAAAAAATTATCGGTAATTCCGATAAAGTTGTTGATTTTTATTTTATTAACCTGGCCTTGGAGGTCTAGGTTTTAATCTCTGGAATAAATGTTTCACTTTGCAAAGTTGTGCGCGTTAAAAAACATCTTGAGATATCTAATTTCCTTTCAGGGCACTATGTTGGGTAGATATCGTAAATAAAATAATGATTGATACTTATATACTTATAATTAGAAATTAAAGCTATATATTTATAGGTTTTATGGTTAAAGCTAAAAAACAAGCCCTCTCAGTTCTATAGCAGATCTTCTTAGTCGAAGTCATATTTCGTTATAACACAAAAAACAAAAAATGTCGATGTATCTATTTTAAATGTATCTATCCGTTTAAAAGAAGGAATTGAACTTTGTTTTCTAAGCAAAACAAATCCCATCACCTTAAGACATGGTGGTAGGAAAAGGAAGCAATACTGGAAGTGCGCAAATTGAGCTCAGGGGTATTAAAATCACGATTAGAGCGACATATGGCGTGTTCATAACAATACTGTCGCATATTATATTCAGGTATCGGATTGCAAATTATGAACGATTAAAGTTTGTGATTCACCCCTGTACGGCGAAAGGTTTCATCGACGCTTCCGGGGGCAATATGGTGCGGAATAAGGCCCCGGAGCTCTTACAAGCACGCTTTTCTCATGCGCACTCCGTGATGATTACAGGAACTGGAGAATCCTTACGTTGTTATTCTCGCGATCTGATTATACGGGGTTTCGTGATTTTTAATGCGTGTAATGAAAGGAATACGTTTGTTGCACAAAAAATGTGTAGTTTATTTTCGTATCAGGCGTTTGTGTCGGTTGAAGGTTTGTAGTGTTTATGTCTCTTAAAAGTCACACGAAGATTGGGTGACCGTGTAAGTTTTGCTTACGAATTGTTTGAAAAAATAAAAGTAGTTGTATCTGTGTCAGTTTTGACGTAGTTATCAATTAAGTAAAAATTATGACCAGTGTTGCTAAAGCAAAAAAAAATGCGCTAATGTCTTATGGCATTTACTGCTAGGGTGAACTGTGCATTCGTTGGTTATGATCAGTAACAATTCAATTATCGGACACTTGGCGTATTGACAATTTGTCGTCTTGAGTTCCGGGTTTGACTTTTGGAAGGACAGGTGACTAAATTATTATATTTTCGGAGGTTACTTAGAGTGCCAACGGTACGAAAAGTTCTAGGGTAGGCAATCGATTGCAAAGTGCAATTATTATTACATATTTATAACATATAAGCACTAAAATTAGCGAGGAAACTTGGACGAAAATCTAAAATTTCCTTGAAAAACCTGTCCAGGCTTAAAAAAATAAAACCGCACAAAAAAACTAAACTAATACACGTGTAGCTACACGCATGTAATTCGAGTCAAACACACCGCATTGACTTCCACCGTGTGAGTCGGTAGCAAATTGTTGTTATGTTAGTACATAAATGGTCGTGGCTTACCAGTCACCGGGCAAGAACACGCCTATTCTCGCGTAAAAGAGGAAGGTGACACAAGATACACCGTAAGAAAACCACTGCCCAATGCCGTACCGGAAACTTTTAGCGCCTTCACACCTTTGTATGGGTTTACTGGTTTGTCGAACTATTTAAAATTGTAGTAAAAACTGCTTATTCGGAATCCGTGGGAACATTGCAGATTAGTATTTTGGTTTCGTTATATTTATTATTGGTTAGTTGAATGCTATATAAAACACCTTTAGAAATATCGGGTTAGGTATAATTTTATAAAAAAACTATTTATATACTTTTCAACAAAAATACTCACTAAACAACCACCTAGACTGATCAAATATTTCTGATATACCTATGTATTTCACTAAAGTACGACAATCATTAACAGAATCTATTTAGGAATTTTATGCTAAACATCTAAAATACTATGTACTTAATATAATATACCTAAGGTACCTTAAATATTATCAAATCTAGTTACAACAATTCAGGTTCTGTCTAGTTTGGTATCAGATGGTCATGTGTGACGTCTCAGGATATTTATAAACTTAAATTATTTTTTTCAACAGTGGCTCGAAGACGACGAAAGGAGAGCAGGCCCAGGCGTCAGAGAACCACCTTCTCTGCTCATCAGACGCTGCGACTCGAGCTGGAGTATGCCAGAGGCGAATATGTGGCAAGAGCTAGACGGTAATTACTTATTTTTTTTAAAAACAATGACAAAAGGTTTCAAAGCCACTTTAGAGGACGTTGTTAACATTCTAGCAAAGATGAATTGAATTTTATTAACGTCACATCTGCCCCAATTTTTTATAGTCCACTCAGGGTTGAGTGGCAGATTTGACATTTGGCAAATTTGTAATTGTTTTACCACAATTTGGCACAAGCTTAAATATTATAAGTTTATTTAAATAAATGTCCAAAAACATGAGTAGGTGCCGTATTTCACTACGATCTCATAAATGTTACTTTTTTTTAATAAGTGAAAAATATTTACTAAAGAAATTTTTCAAAAGTAGAAAGACTTGACTGTTTAAATCTATGTCAACATAATTCTTAACGACTCAGTATCCTTAATCAGCTCTCAGTTTTACAAACACAAAAAAATGATGAATTCGGTGTGATGAGTTTGATCACTCATGACCTTGAATAAACCTTGATATCTAAGCTATAAAATGATGCTTGCAAGTAATCAAATTGTCTTATGTTATAGATGCGAATTAGCAACAGCGCTGTCGTTGAGCGAAACACAAGTGAAGATTTGGTTTCAAAACAGAAGAGCCAAAGACAAACGTATTGAGAAAGCTCAGTTGGATCAGCAATACAGGTGAAAACATACTCAATTAATTCATTCCACAAATTATACTGTATTTATTTTCTTTTTTCCTGTCATAGTTTTTTATATTTTTATTGTTCTCCGAAGGAATGTTAATGTAGAAAAGGCCTGTCTATTCCGTAAGGAATATGGTGTGACGATATAAATTGATTGCTTCGTACCAACAAGTGGTTGCAAGCGCGACTGCTGAGCGAGTTCCTGAATTCTACCCCAATTCGTGTATTGTTAACCTGAAATTCCTAGTAGTAGCTCGGAGATTGGATTTGTGCTCATGATGGAAACAGACTCACTCCCATTCCATGGTGGAATATATAACGCAACTGTTAAAACGTGGGAACGTACTACACTTCTCTACCTACCTTTTCAAGAAATACAGACGTAATATTATAATACTGATAATTAATACATAATTCATTTGCAGGCAACTAGCGGCGGCTTCCGGATTCTTCCCGAGCATGCTGAGTTCTCCTTACGTCCCAGCACCTTGTCCCTGTTTGCCTATCCATCCACAATCAACCCTTGAAAAATGATTATAGAACTCCACTGATCTATCATGCATTAGATTACTATTAATATCTGCTAAGCAACCAGCAGCTTACGTAGACAATTATATAAATGTAGCGAAACAACGCTAATATTACTGGAGAGTGGACGCTTGAAAAATATTTGTTGCAAGGTTAATGGAATTGAACCCATATAAATTAAAAAGTCGATGTAAAAGTTCTATCACATTGGTGTCGCTTATAACTTGTTTATCTGGACGGACGGAAGTGCCCCCGCCAAGACGAGTCAAGCAAAGCGCTAGGGCACTACTTATGTATGTTTTCTCTAATCGTTTCGCCGATTTTTTGAACCGTCATAGCTTCGGTCCCGATAATGCTGGATTGCCAAAATTTTCACGATACGGTGTCCATAGCACACTTATTAGACGCGCCAAGTTTCATTATCATTACTGTTATACTTTAGATTTTATTACCATGTAAAAAACGCCAATTTCGTCACTGACTGCTTATGATCATCAAAATTATGGGGCACTTCCCGATGTCCTAGAAAGCTGAAATTTGGCATGTAGACTAATATTAGTACACAAACAAAAAAATCCAAAAACAACCTAACCTAACCCAACCTCTTAATTTAGGGGGTGGAAGTTTGTATGAGACTTTCACTGTTTTTTATGCTGCAGACCTAATAATTGGTTACAGAAAATACATGTTCGTGGCTTATGCAATTTACAAAAAGGGATGCTATCCCACCAAAAACATTTTCATGTAAAATGTTGCCAAGACCAGTGCACACGGCTTGCATTGTAAAAAAGTTATCAGATCTTATGTAACGCTAAGCTTCTAACTCTTCATGATCTAACTTTACATGCCGTAACTCTACATACCCTAACACTACATGCCCTAATTCTTCAAGCTCTAACTTCATAAACTCTACACTCTAGTTAAAATGTGTGACTTGACCGTTTCGTTGCTCTATGGCTGCTATGGCTATACTATGGCTTAACAAAAAAGTACCATCACACCATACATAATACAAATATCTTCTACTTAGTGCATTGAAACGGCGAAGCGTCACATTTTAACTAGAGTGTAGAGTTTATGAAGTTAGGACAGCCCAACCGAATTCCCTCTTGGCCTGCTTTTCGAAATTGTTTTTACCTAACTGCAAGGTCTGCCCGAGGTATGTGTACTCCGAAACAAATTCGATAAGTTGACCATTCAGGACAACAGGTCTCGGATTGGAGTGATTATTCACCATGACTTACTTCATCATTCACTATTGCAAATACATATGGATGGTTAAAAAAAATTTTGTAGCTGTAATTTGGTGTATTCAATTTATTTAGTTATTTAATTAATAAATAAATGTCATAAACCATAATGTCGATGATGATGTCATGAAGTCGATGTTATTGTAAAAACTCATTTTAATTATATTCATTGGTTTTAAAATTGTAAATAGGCTTAAGTCTAGTAATTGATCTTACATCGTTAACTATGTATACTTACGTATGGCGTCATTTCCCCATCAATCTTTAATTAGATACAAAAAAACTGTTCAACATGTCATTTCGAATGATTCAAGGACACAATAAAACTGACACTATCTAAGCGAGACATTGTTAAAGTAACTATGTAGTTGGTAGATTTTAATGTATATAACATTTTGACTAGTCATATCGGTGTAAGATTTTAGCGGGAACATGAGATGAATAAAAAATAAAACAGGTTATGATTACTTCATATAGTTTTATTTCGTAAATCCAACTTACCATGGTTTTTCCCACGGTAACGGCTTGCCAGCGTAGAAGTCCATGGAAAATACCATTCATTTAATACATATAGCACACAAGTACACAATTATAATATGACTAACATTAAAACAGAATAAAACAACAAAAAGAAAAACTGTCGAGAACAAAACATAATACGTCGACATTGGAAAAACATATTACAACTTATTATATGGAAAAATAGCTGTATATAGAAAATGTTCTCATATCTCTCCTATAGAAACGCAGGAATCAATTTAATTCTAACTTTTCGCATTAAACTTGTTGGACTTCATATAAATTCATTATAATTTGATATGGATAATGAATGTATAAAAAATATAGTCTCTTAATCTTAACCATGAATTCGATCACCTAAATATTCATTTCCCTCTCGACAGACACTACATTTTATTTTGGAATGTTACCACACAACTACCTACAGCTATTTTATGTAACACAATAGTAAGTTTAATATCATTGCACATGTTTTAATATTCATAGTTCTTTAACATACTTCGTATAATAATAGAATTGAATAGTCGCGCTTACATCTAAACAAAACGTAAATACAACTTTGAAGCCACAGCTTTTACAAGAAACGTCTTTTAAATGGTAAACATTTTTTTGCATTGGGCAACACAGAAACCTGACACATGACGGGACCGTGCGCAGTGTAACATCAACAAACATGTAAAAACTGTGATTTGAGTGCCAAATGAGTATAACTACTGTATAAAGACTTACGCCGTTTGTGACATTGTGTTATGGTCTTTAAATTCAAATGTAGCAGACCAAGAAATACATAGACAATTTTTGCACACCTTTTTCATAAACAATTAGTGTAGAAATCCATTATAGGCTGTAAAGGGACGTGCAAAATTCAAGTGATCACATTTCAGCAGGCAGAGGGCGTTAATATCGACTCATCTCAAATATGAATAAAGATACCATAGGTTACATACAGACCGTAAACGCTATTGTTTGTGCTTTTTTAATTCCTTTGTAGACAATCTATTTTAGAATTGACAGTCGGTACAGCGCCCTCTGCACGTTGAAAATGGTAGTTAGATTAATTCTGGCGCAACTCTTTATAGAACACCTCAAGTAAACATAAGTAGAGTAAATGATTCCAAAGCCTGCACAGTACCTTGTGGTGAAGTAATTTTATTCGGAGTGTAATTAAAAGGCAAAATGGGGTACGCGAGTTGGTCGTCCTAAGTCCACTTGTCATTAGCTAGCCGACGCCTGGCCTACTCCTGTCTACACTCTACCGTCTGCCTGCCTAGCTTCGACTAAGCGCAACTTGATACCTAAGCATTAAAAATAGTTTTCATCAGTTTTATTATACTGTACCTCACATTTATTTACACGACAAACATGCACATCGTCCGGAACAGACCAATACCACCGCAAAAGCTGAAGTGTGTATGTGTACGTATTACTATGAATATTACATTGGAAAATATAATTTATTTAAACAGAACATGATTTTTTTTGTAAAATATAAATTATAATTTATATGTTATATGACTCAAAACAGATAACGAGTTAACAGTGTAAAAGATACTGAAATATAATTATGCATTTTTATATTATTTAATAAAACTTAAATTGCTAATACATACATATATGTCAGAACGATAGACTTTTAAATAACTGGGCTTATAATATCAAAGTTACAAAAATCAGACTTCCTTTATAACATGTTGATTATTATTAATGTAGTGTGTTTATCGTGTCAATGTTAATAAAGTGCTATATATTATAAATGGACGATACTTACAAGAGGACTCAAGAGATCATTTAGTAACGACGTTGGTTGCCGCCAGCAGCTGGGGCTGAAGTGTTGCCCATGTTGTAGCTTCCAGCACCATCACTGTTGTATCCACCTCCTGGAAATATTTACACATTATAGTACAAACCCACTGGAACTTGTTGAAGGTGTTTCCGGTGTGCTATGATATGGGGTAAAAGGAGAATAGGTTACTCTCCTACCATGTTTCTACCATCCATTTTTCTACCACCTACCTACCTATCTACCAGGTGGTACCAAGGTCTATCTTCAGCAGTGGACTTTTAAAGGCTGATGGTCATATGAGGGTGAATTATATGGTGTCTATTGTTTAAAAATGAAGACAAACAGAAAAGATAAAAAAAATAGTACGACATATTATATGCATTGAGAATTGTGTTACACACAATGTATAACTATGGGCATAAACATGATATCTTCTATTGTACCATTCACAAAAACATTGAAATAAAAGTGAATATATACTTTACCTGCATTATATGGCTGCTGTCTCTGTGTATTATAGTTGGCTCGCATGGGTCCTCCTCCATATCCTTGTTGGTAGCCTGCACCAAAGTTATCCTGTCCACCCCAGGAACCTTGATCACCGTATCCCTGATTCCAGTTATTACCACTGGAGTCCCAAGGGTTCTGATTATTCCAGCCACCACCACCACCACTACGGCCACCACTGTATCCAGAATTGTATCCACCGCCACCTGGAATGTAGTTAAATTGTTACACATTGATATACTGTTTTCATATCATCAACGTTTTCTTATCATTCTACCGTTAAGCATGGAAATCCTGTCAGAAAGAAAAGAGTTAGGGCCCCAAGTCTAGTAAGCCTACTTATTCTGTGGGCATCAGAGTATTTGAACACAATGCTTTACGGATTTCAGGATCTGAATATTTGATCTGCAAAATATGTATAAGAAAAAAGCAATCCTGAATTAGAATGTAAGCACATTTGACCCAAATATTAGTGACCACATATCCTAACAGCTGTTATGAAATCCATTTTGATTTGTTACTGATATCAGGAACTTTGAGTACTAATTTCATATAAGGATTCGGATTATATGCATTTATAGTGATATTACATTGTCAACAAGTTTTTTTTATATAACACAAGCAAGAAAAATTATAAGATGAAAAACCGGGAAGGAAACGGCAAAACTAGATATAAATATTATTTCCAAACTACGAACATACTATGTGGCTCTCTAATTTTGAATGAGAAAAAGGGTTTATGAAAGCTTCACTGGAATTGAATGGAAAACTGGACAGCTCAAGGGTAACACCTATCCTTCAACAGTTAACTAACTGACCTAGAAACCTTAAGCATGTGATTTACCTTGGTTACCCCAGTCTTGGTTCCCCTGACGGTTGTTCCAACCTCCACCGCGGCCAGAGCGCCTGCCACCACCACCTCCGCCACCCATCTCTGACTTCGACAACGCTTTCTTCACATCAACACGATGTCCGTTTATCTTGTGATTCTGTTCAGCTATAGAAAACAAACAATACAAAATTTCATATTTATTGAGTATAATAGGAAATAGCACATATAATATAGTGTTGCATTTAGTATGATAAGATAGATCCGACTGAAGATCAGAAATAATCCTTGAATAATCAGGAACAAAAAAGCAGTGATATTCTAGTGGTTAAGAATTCAGCCTCTCATTCCGGGAGCGCTGAATTCAAATCCATGGCGGGCACCTCTTTACAAAAGTGTGTTTTAAGTTTAAATATCACTTGCTAACGGTGAAGGAAAACATCGTAAGGAAACCTGCACACCTTAGAATTTACATTAAAAAAATAATAATTCTAAGGTGTATAAAGTCTGCCAACCCGCACTTGGCCACTTGACTGTGGCCTTAACCCTCTCAATGTGAGAGGAGACCCATATTCCAACAGTGGAATGACAAATGGATAGATTATTATTTTTTTTTTATATT
>DWED01000549.1:0-10947 GCA_018245795.1 Protelbella ruficauda | reverse complement strand
GCTCATTGGGGGAGGCCTATGTCCAGCAGTGGACTGAGATAGGCTGATGATGATGATGATGATGATGATGATGAATAAAATAATGCAAGTTATTACTGCTTATAAAATATATTATTTAAGGTGGACGGCATGGAAGTCTATCTCTGTAAAATTTTAATATTTCTGTAATGTCCAATCTGTATTATTGATAATAAAAGTTTGTGAGCATAATTAGCTTTAGATTAGGCTCAAGAACAGTTGTTCTGTAACAAAAAGCTTCTTTGTTACGCCAATTTCATATAATTTGCTCGGCACCTAATAGCGAAATAATGATATCGTACCCGAGAAACCTAACCCACAATATGTCATATGTTTTACACTTCAATGACACATACTAATTCGACTATGATTAATAGGTAACATTATTGTATGAGGCACCTTATATTTCGATGTTTACCACTGTTTCTCGAAAGTGAAACTTGAATAATCTTGAGAAATTATTTGTCCTCCATAAGACTATGGTAGCAATTTCACTGCATATATCTAAAAAACAATTTTAAAAAGTTAATTTATATAACGTAGGAGTGTAGTACACTCCTCTGCCTATCCTTTCAGGGATTACAACCGTGATTATTACGTTTTTTTATTTATCTAAGAAGAAACGAACTAAAGTGCGCGTTCCTTTCTCGTCATAACTTCGTATAATTGAACTCGTATATATATTTGTACAAAATTTTAAAATATACGA
Source organism: Protelbella ruficauda (assembly GCA_018245795.1). Lineage (NCBI taxonomy): Eukaryota > Metazoa > Arthropoda > Insecta > Lepidoptera > Hesperiidae > Protelbella > Protelbella ruficauda. The sequence goes on along the minus strand of DWED01000549.1, from coordinate 10,220 downwards.
AAGGTGTCCGAAAAAATTATATTTGTCGATTATATCATCATTTTATATGACAATTTTTCTAATATAATATGACTTCATGATTGAAAATGTTCGTTGTTGAATCACAATCGAGTTATATATAGTACGGAACGATCTTAATATGGTTATTCACGCCTACACCATATGTTTAACGTTAGAGGGATCATCTGATTGACGTGACGTCTGGTGCCTTAAGTACTACGGACATGTGTTTATTTACTATCCAATGAGTAATTCATTATAACTAATAAATGTCGAAACTCCTTTGAATGCTGAGTAATGCTTTCTTTGAGCGACTACACGATAAGATTTATTTTATGGCGGCATAAAATAAAACAAGGGATGAATGAAATATTGGAGCTGTGTTATGATAATAATAAAAATTGCTAGGAGATGATGACTAATTTACTATTGAATATGCTTTTAACCTCTTCGATGCTTGCTTTTATTATAAACTGAGATTCCATTAAAAATTAATTTCATGTTGAAGAGAGTAATGAAAGAAGAAGCGCGTTCAGTTTGTACGGGGATAGATATTTGGGACTCAGTACTCTGTCTACCCTGTTATAGATGGCTTCATCATATTACAATAATTGTAACTTCAATTCGAAAAAAAATACCTAATTTATAATACTGGTAATTGAATTTTGTACTTAATGACACATTTTCACTAACAGTTTTTAGCTTAAGTTCTTTTATATTTACATATTTAGTTATATATACGTCTGTTATGATTAAAACTAATCCCCGATGAGAAATTATCAGTTCCTCACTATGTATTAAATGGTATTATTCACAATACTTTTCCCATAATATAAACACCGTGGGTGGCCTTGTACAATGGTCCACTCATACCGAAGATAACGACAGGATAAGTCCACTAAGGGCTCGGAATTAAATCAACGTATTGTATACCGGCCTTGACTAACAACGTAAGTTTATGACTGATTAAAACTGTAATTACTTCAAATGTACTAATGAACAAAGTTTAGTATCACGTGCAAGCTGTCGGCAATGCGAAATGTCAATATTAAAATGATTAAAAGTGATTAAAATACAATTGGTTTTATCTTGTTCCTTAGAGTAGTATTTGGTAACTGGATTTGAAGTAGTGAAATGCGTGATGCCAGTCGATTATATTATCTGATCTAAATACTGACCTACATCAAACTACATAAAGGTGTCGATTTTTGAATTGAAGCGGCTTGTATGTTGTTTTTCTTGTGTATCTCTTTGCTACCTAAATCAACGCAATTTTTTATGCTTCATCGAAAAAAATAACAAGAAATATATAAAACTCACGATGGACGACAAATATCGCTAATGTTAACGAATTTGTAACGTCAGCATTTCTTGATATGGCGGGAAACTTCTATTGTAGATTTAATTACATTTATACAGATTGAGCGTATTTTAGGCAGACCTCGTTGTGCAAAAGAGCATGCATGCAGAATCCTTTGTAAAATACACGGTGCTTGTATTTTTGCTTAATTTCATTCAAAACAAAACATATAGTCTAAGTCAATGCATTAGAATACATAATAACCCAGTCAGGTTATTAAACTAAACTTCCTTTACAGCTTGCTTCTTTCTTATCGCTAATCGGTAGTTGAACAGAAGATTATCTAGACAGGAAGTGTTATGAGTCTCTTTGTCCAGGTGGACATTTAGCACAATTAAGCCCTTAAAGTTTCAACCACTCGAGAAAACGAAAGATGTACATTTTTTGTCCGACTCGGCGCCGTTCTAAAATATTCAAAGGCCGTCTGCAGTTAATTTTGTTGGACATTCGAATGTATTATGTAAATGTCATGATTTCCTGTTAAAGACGAGGGCCGGACTACGAGACTGGACGCGAATAGCCCAGCTCGCGTGTCGATTGATGATTGTTCCAAACATACGTCCAGAAAACATTCCTTGAATATTTGTAAAAAAAGTGCGAAATTTGCATACACGATTTACGACTCACGGAATAAATACCTTTCGTTGTCATGACTAAACATAATTTAGATCGGGTCACATATTATGGAGACGTTATAATAATTTAGCGTAGGCTTCTGGGAACGTCGACAGTTAGTATCGAATGGTTGATTTAGGATCATTGAATATTAAATCCTTGCCCGTAACCCGAATATTTCCTTTAATCTAAACACGATTAGTCATTAATAGAATTCCCATTCCAAGTCCTTGTTTTGCTAAAACCTTATTCCTCGAATTGTTTGACATTCGGTTATTTATCATAGCCATTAATTTTTAATTACGCTTCGGTTCGCTTATATTCGTATTAACAATTTTTAATCTCGCTTCCATTAAGCGTTCCATATTAAAATTGTTTTAAACGATACAAAGGCTTCCATCCTTTATTTGATAACGGGAAACGTTTAACCGGAATGCTTCATGTGTATACTCGTATTCATGTATACATGTATATATATATTTCATAAAAAAAACGATAATGTTGTTTATTGCTACAAATTGGATCTCTCATGACTAATATTTAAATGACATGTATCTACTAAATATTATAAGTACCAAAACATTGGATAATTTGTTATTAAATTCAGCTTCGTCCCTCACCTGTTAAGTGATGGTTGTATCTGTTAACTTATAAGTTCCTCCTTTTGACGTCTCCATCACAGTTCCGCGTAAACAAACATGCAAAATCGCACGTTGAGGCGTCACAGAGAAACCATTTATTTGCTGCACGCATTTCCTTAGAAACCCGTTCTTCATAACTCAATGACTGCTTATTAGCTTTCCACTATGTCGGTTTCCCGTAACTCCTTTTGCGATTTATAATATAACAAGCATACTTTCCAACTATCTGCTTGTAAAAGTTACTTTTCTAGAGTGTTTATAAAATTTTACAAGTCTATATTGTCTTTGATAACATGTAGTAATATATTGTCTATGGTAAAATGTTTATTGTATCAAGTACATTAAGCATACGAAGCAATGAGACGTATTTGTAAACGAAATTCTACTTTATCACTTACATTTTAAACACTATATACATTAAATATATACTTACACATTAACATATATTCTTTTAAGTATTCAGTTCATATTACGGAGTTGTGACTGCCTTCGAACAAAACACTAGCATTCATCTGTTTGTTATTTAGATCTATGCCTCTTTTGAGAAAGAATGAAGCAAGAAACAATGTATTGTTCAAAATTTTCTCAGATAATTCGAGTATCATGCGAGAAAAATCGTTCAAAAGTGTCTTGGAGCGCGCGCCACGCGTCCCATTCACTCTATTCATTTTTGGAAACAACAAAAGATGTGATGCTAAACACTGCCATTATTACACCTATAATAGACAAAGCAACTTTGTACGAGACAATAGAACCAAATAAAAGGTTTTTGTCATTAATTTTTATACTTTTGACATTTGTAACGGTGCGTTCTTTGTGTAATGTGAGCGTTGGAACGTGGAGGCGAAAAATTAGCGCGCAGCGTGTGTGCTGTCAGTACGAGATGAAGGATACGAGAGGGACTTAACGTCGGCGCTTTTTAAACTGACGTGAAAATATATGCGAGGCTCTTTAAGATTGACTCTTTTGTTCTGCTTTAAATTGATAATAAATATTCTTTGCCCTGTATTCGGAGGAAGTATGTATTTGATAGGTACATATGTAATACGTGGCTAATGCGTTGTTACTTTAATAATAGTAAATTCTTCCGTGAATGACAGGTTCAAAATATTTCAGTTTTAGTACTAATCACGAGCTATTCGAAACGAAAATTAATTTGAAAATTAATTATTTAAGTCTAGTATACCAATTATTATTATTAAGCCTACAAAGTTGATATTAACGTTAAAATACGAATATCAGCCGAATAATAATACATTGCGAACTATAAATTTTAATTTTCAACTTTGTTATAAAAGTATGGATATTTTAGGTAAATGCCGAAAACATGGAACGCTTTACAAAGGACACAACAAATCGAAGCGCAACGAATTAATTTAACATTATTCGTTTCGTAAAGATTTACACACTGTTCCCTTATATTGTATAGTTTCGTACAATCGATGCCCAAATTAGTAACGCAGTAATGTCACCTGAACCGAAGGACCCCACACGGCAAACGCGTATTTTGGCTCTCAATACGAACCATTCAGTGAGCATAATGAAATATTACTCGACCCTACAGCTACGGGGCCCCGAGAATCGTTTTTTATGTTCATACCTAGGATTATAATTGGAATATACGATGTTCCTGCAATTATTTATAACCTCAATGAGAGGACATTATTATTAAGGACCGTTAAAATGTTTTTCAACTGTCATAGAGTAGGTATTAGTTTTAGTGGGTTAAATATACATACATATTTTCACGCGAAGTTCCTAACGGGGAAGTCAGGGAGCACGTGAGGTATAACATGTAAAAAATTGTGCTATTTAAGGAAATTAAAATATAATGTATACAATATTATTTTAGTAACACTTTTTATTCCAATATAGCTGGACAAAAGTTTATCTTATTTTAATAGTTTGTAATATCTTGATATATTGGGACATTACATAATTTAGATCGATGAACATAATATGCCCGTATGACACAAGTTTTACGGATACCAAAAAATTGACATATAATAAAAAGTGTAATCAGTCATTTATTTTACGCTATGTCTTGTAGCAACAAGCACGAAAAATCGAGATGAGTGATGAGCACGTAATTGATCGATTGGATGTAACTTACAAATACATATATTCCGACGCTCACAAAGAGACAATGTCCGAAATCGACAACCTGTGACCCCGTTGGCTTTGATGAAATACGTGAAAAAATATTTAAAAGACTAATAACACCAGCAGCCAATATTAAAATAAAGTAATCACGACGGAGAACACCGTAAATTTACTGAAGATCAAGAAATACTTAAAAGTATTAGTGACGAAAAAGATACTTTCATATAAATAGCACAGATCAGATAAGTGACAAAAAAGTAAAAATAAAATACGTATTAGTTAAAATTTAATATAATAAATTAATTTAATATAATTAAGATGTTACCTAGAATTGAATAAGAGGCAGTCAATAATACTGAAATAAGTGATTAAAACTTGTAAATGAAACACATAAATGATCACAAAATATTTTTGCTTAAAACTGAAGAATATTTAGTCAATATTTCACTTTTACGTGGCAAAAATGTTTCTTGTTTTAATCTACTACGTTCACTATGAGTTTCATTTAGATTAGTCCTTACCTTAATAACACCTAAATTAATTGGTTGCGAACATTTGTTCAAATGAGTTACAATCACAGGAAGATATGATATATGAAACAATGAATATATATGAAACGATGTCTTCAATAGAAACAGTTGTTGGAAAGAAAACTGAAGTATACATTTTCACTCTCGCCTCTAAGCCTTCCTGGAATGTTCACATAACTTTCTGTATTTGCAACTCGTACAACTGTACTGACTAGTTTACGAAGTGCCACTTCCACGAGGTTTCCTGCTGCAAAAGTAACGAGCTCTGTACACGAAATGCTAAATACTGCTGTGTATATTCCTGTAATACCCGTTGGTGCAGTGGTTAGTGAACTTGAATGTAACGCCGGGTTCGATTCCCACCCAAAATAAATGTTTGTGTGATGAGCACAAGTATTCGTTGTGTCTGTATAGGTGTAAAAAATATCTTTATAAGTATATTTATGTGTATAAATTTAGTTTATCAGCCGTCTGGTTGATACTTACATCGGAATCAGATGGCTGTATTCAGGTCCTAAGATATTTCTTATTATTCTTATTCAAACTGTGTAAAATAATCTACCAATCTCTTTGTTCCTTATAATGTTCCTTACCACGCTATGATGTTTAGCTGTACGTGAAACTTAATTTCATTATCTTGTCTAATAAAACCTATTTTTCATCAATTTTATAGCTACAATGTTCCTTAAAATGTCATTAAAAAATCTAGATTTTAAAAAACTAAGTTATTTTGTTATAACTTAATTTAGAAGTTTTATTATATCTGGTTTTATAAAATAATTTACCCGAGAAAAAAAACAAAATTCTTTGAAATTTATACAACATTTTGATAAAGACTAAGACTAAAGTTGGTCAGCGATAGCGAGGTCATGAATCTACTATAATCTGCCTCGGCTTCCTAATACCTACAGAGAAACAGACTGTAACTAATCCAGCACAAAAAATGACCCGATCAAATTCTAACTTTGGATCACAGAAATCACAAAAAACTAGGACCATAACAAATCTATCTGCCACAAAATGTTCTGACAAAAATGACCTATAGCTTTCAGAATACAGAAAAAAATACAGTAAGTATTAGCACTAGAAAACCTATTTCTTTAAAAATATTCTTACTTCTCAATTCGTATATTAAACGAATGCTTATGGATGATAATAAATAATTGTTTGAAGAAACAGTACGAATCTCATGCCAGTTGAAGAACTAAATGTTAGTGTCGTCACTGTACTCAACGGTGTCGAGATTCAAACGAGTGGCGACACTCGACACACTGCGCTCTCACTAGATTAGACACCTGCCTTGAAATTTGGCACACAACTCAGTTTGCTCGTTTAGAACTTGATGAGCTAACAACTGGGACAGCTACAAAGTTGATGTTACATTTGTTTGAAACTACAACAAAATACAAGAAGGCTTTTTTACGAGGAAAAACAATTGAAAACCCTATGTTGTCTTATAGCGAACGTATATGTAACGAACGAACCGTCGTTAACTAAACATTTCAAAGCTCAGTTTATAAGGAAACTATGTACATATCATTAAACATATTCCAATTATAATAATCATTGTAAAACACAGTTGATTATTTTAATATAACGTAAAGGCGTAACGTTTTATAAGCTCATTTTAATATAACGTAAGAGATACATTTAGAGCGCATTAGAACTCATGTAAATAGTTTTAACGATACATGTAACGGTTTTTATGAAATAACGCAAAGTGACTTTCAAGTGGCAAGACCGGAACAGATCGGTCAAAGGCTGACTTCTTCAAGAGGTTCGCTGTTAGTCCATCGAGTTCAAAAAAGACAGTTTCATTATGTATTATTTATCTCATTTAAATATACTAATTATATTTGCGCAGTCACTGATTTATGTAAGCGAATTAGAGAGGGGCCTTTAAAAAGAAAAATACAATTTGAGCACTCTGGTGAAAGTCCTTGAAACTTAATCATATTTTCGTCTTAGCATTCCCAAGCAAAAAGCGAGAATCATTGCGAATCGTTCTTGGTTCATTTTTACATCCCGCTGGGTGTCGTTGACGAGGCGGCGTTGTACAAGACACACACAGCGTCGGCATAAAGCGTAGGAAACGCTTAACGCACACATTCTGAAGATCAAAGAACGCGCAATCTGTGTGAAAAAAATAACGTTTTGGTCCCAAAAGGGCGGACCCGTTTACGCGACCCAATTCACGCGAACGGATCGGACGACGAAGAAATTGAATTGAAGTCAGCCCAAACAACAAATTCAAACCCGTATCGAATTGTTTTACGTTTGACGAATTCGCTTTTAGAAAATTTTAAATTCGCTAAAATAGTCTTTAATGATGCAGCCACGTTTCTTTGGCACATTCAAAATGTTGTAGGACATCAAGAATTTAAAGTATGGACTACAAATGGCAGGATACGTTTTAAAATCTCTTCGATAGCGATCGTGTGGCGATAGCACAAGCAAAATGAAGCTGGATTGTTTTTGCAAAATCTGTGTTGCTAAATCATTCACATACCGATGTGAGTATCCATGTTTGAATTTCAAATTTGTGAACAGCATACCATTATTCGGGACATTTTCTTGTTTGATTAAGGTATTTGTTTTAACTGCGATGGGAGGAAAGGTCGGATTACAATGTAGCATCAACGTGTAACAAAACAGGTGCTTCTCTGATTAGACTTTTACTTTCATTACCTTCCATAACGTAATATTTTGCGTACCGTATCTCTATAGCTGCATTAGTAGACACCTACTTATAGGATTAAACTTAAATTTTAAACTTCTTATGTCTGTTATAGGTTACTTCGTTATGTTTTCTTTTGATAATTTCCAGTTACATTTGCCATACATCAATACGTGTATATATTTATGAAAATATATTCACCTAGTTTATCTACATATATATAATTTTTTTTCCCCTACGGTATTTGAACCCAAAAGCGTTAACGCAGTGACACTTCTAACAATTGATAGACTACCATCATTTATTTATCTCGTTTATACTTAATTATTGTAACAATAACAAAAACATACTGCAATTATAATAATAATTCAACAACCACATTCCGCAAAATCAACGTTATGATTAAGCTCCCATATTATTCATTGATGTAAAGAAAATTTAATAGCATACAGAAATCGGCGTCAGCTTCGCGGTAATCGTACAATCCAACTGCTAGCCATTTGTTAGTGTCTTGTTTAGAAAATCACATCTGCTAAACTTTATTAGCTGCCTTTTGACAAAGGCCAAGTTGATGGAGGCGCGTATCAAATCGCGCGTTTCAGTCTGCTCCTTAGCGCAGCTGGTTTCGAGCGAAACGAATCATTTCATTCATTCGCAGATCTTGTGCGTTATTTATGAAATTCCTAAGTCATTCCGCCGACCGACAACCGTCAATTCCAATCGAAAGTGTGTCACCTTGCCTAGAATTAGTTACGCGTAGGTGCATGATCTTTCATTATACCGTGAATAGTACGTCTAGTTCGCGATCCGACGTCCATGTATCGGTATCTATAATCATAGCCGTCCTAGCTAATTGTGCAGTAGTTTCGCCACAGTAGTTATTTGTAACTGTTACCGTATCTCAATATATCATTACGCCAATTTATGCCTTCCAATCTTTGTATCACTTACTATATTCTGGTTTACAAATAAATTTGTCTGGCTATAGAAACGGCTTTATATTTTACACGCAATCAGATAATCTTTCTTGAATGTACCTACACATTAAAATGGTACGCTGAGTGGGTAAGTAGAAAAGTTTAGTTAATAGAAAATTATTTTGTGTGGATGTGTGCTTAGTTTAGACCTGTCTTCCTTCAATATCACCTAGACTATTTCATTCTCTTAACTTGTTGAACAATTTAATAGTAACCCAGTTATAGTACCTACAGGAACGAAGGGCTTTGAACAATAAAAAAATAAAACTTCGAAAAATATGTTACGTTAACCCTAATAGATTTTTATAATATATAATTAACGTACTATCCAATTATTATAAAAAAGAGAGTTATTCTAAGTGTGCTGAATAAAAGCCTCGTCGGCTTCCGTATTTCTTTGGTTCGTCCGTTACATTAACGCTGACCAAAGAATAACAATGATCCAGATGTTACATTTAACGCAAAAATGTACGTAACCCTTGAAAATTATGTCATACTCGTTATGAACCTTACTTTGGTAATTTAAGGTTCTACGTCATTATTATTAAGAAATGCGAGTGTTTTTAGACAAACAAGTCAGTTTAGGCTAATGAGTAATTTTGCAATAGCAAGCCAATTTAAAATTTTTACTATTCATTATCGAGTGTCACGAAAATATATAGGATGGCAAAGTTAACATTTTATTGCCGTTGGTAGCCTCAGCGAGGCTCACAGTAGTCAATCAGGTATAACAGGCGTCCAGAGAAATCCAGAGGAATCAGTGCTTCGCAAGGCTCTTATAAGTTTTCAGTAGGAATTACTCCTGTAGCGTGACTACCATCACTTCAATGCGTTTATTTCAATATTATTTTATTGGGCACTTATACTTGCGTTCACTTGTAGTATTAACACAGCTTAAACTCGTTGTTTTTAAGACAATTTGAAGGTAAGAATTATACCTCTTTTTCAAAACAATCAACACCTTTTGTAAATAAAAAATTCTCGAAACCAAAATTGTATAACACCAGCGACGAATAGCAACTGTTGTATTTAACAACAACGTATATATATGAACATCAGCAATATATTGCGCTGTCAAGAAATAAAATAGAGCAAGATAAAATGAATAAAACAAAACAAGTTCGGTTGTACAACATAGAGTAGCACCACTGCGTAACACTTGCTTTGCCTGTGCCGAGGTTTTTTGCCGCACGGTAGCTGCAGCGATTTGATTGCTCTACATTTTTTCTCTCCTTTTCAAATAAACCCAAGTAATTGTTTGTTTTAAGTCCGTAGATAGCGTCTGCGGCACGGATTCGTTACAGACATTTTTGGTGC
>DWED01000548.1:0-10950 GCA_018245795.1 Protelbella ruficauda | reverse complement strand
TTGGTAAGAAAGACATTCGAGTGTGGTCCCGACGACCGAGTAGCTGTGGGCACTCCGATTCTAACCAGCGTGACCTAACTCTATCGAATAGTATTGGTGAATAGTGCAGTGTCTAATATACCTGTGAAATTTTTCCTGCGTAATAATAATGATATGTGTCACATCGTTATATTTACGTCGATATTTTAATTGAATAAGTGAGTTCGAAAGGTGAACGTAAGTATACATAGTTTTATCATTGTTTATTTTCAAGTCCGTATTTTAAACCCTTTCTGTGAATGGATAATGATTATGAACAATATTTATTTATAAACGTCACATGTTATCGTCTGGGCGACAGCTCTAAAAATAATTTAACTAATTACCAGATAATGAAGGTCAAATATTTATTTTAAAATCCATCACGCGTTAATAACTAATGTATGCTTTAGTGATTTTATAGTAAAAAAACTACGAATTTAATGGATAAGATATAATTGATTGATAAGACAAGCGTATTACAAATTTTGGCGGGAAAATTCCGATTCTTACGTAAAAGATTGTTGTTATATTGTTACTTATCGGAAGATTTAAAACGTATAAAATGTGTCATTGAACATTATTAATTTTTTATTATATCGTCACGCCAGGTCCTTTACGGAGCAGGCAGAAAGCACCGAGTCCGAAATATCTCCATACTTTAAGACCTATCCCACTTCTATATTCGTCACCCTTTTACACGGTTTCCGAGACTGCTGACTATCCAATCAGCAAGTATAAAAATAGTTGCAATAACATATGTTTAAATGCAGTGAAGGCTGAACCGAGATAGGATGAATATTAAAAATATAACTAACTCACGCTTCTGTCATACGCGTCGCACACAACGCCGCGTCATAAGATGACGTAACATCGTACGATATTTTTTAATCAACGCTACAAGGAATTCGTCATGTTCGTACTATACTATATATCTAATATCACAGAATTGCCTACACTGTGTCACACCCACACGTGATTATGTTTTTATTAATTCAATACACGATTACTATGTGTACATTACTCATCGTCTTCGAAACTGTTATCAGCGGAATTTCTGTACTACGAGTGTAGTATTGTTGATAGTGAAATCACAGTTGGTGTAATTATTATTGCTTGTACAATCGCGTCAATCGGCGTCTGCTAATGTCTACTCGTATTTATTGTTTTAACCCTGTTAGAGAGTGTTACGTCAATGTTTGTTTTTTACATAATTTGCTGCATAGGTCAACATATTACAAATATTAACAAATAATCCACCAACGTGTTAAAAGTATTTTGACGTGTTTACAAGAAAAAAACGCTTTTATATTGTTCTCAATTGACGTGTACCCGCGTGAGTGCATGAGTACTCATTTTTTTACGGAAAACAGAAATGGTGGTGGTACGCTGCCTCCCGCCGCTCCTCCAATAAGACTCGATTTAGTAGTAAGGTGACGTGACGTCACCACATCACGCCACCTTTTGTTAGTCAACCGCCGCGCGATCCGGCTCCCCACCCGCGGTGTCAAATAGTTGCGACCTCGACTTGATGTAATCGGAAAACAGTAGAGCTGTGTAATTTTTGTAACTATACAATACGATGAGAAATAAATTACAATTCATAATACGTCAAAACTAGTCATTATTACTCATTAAATTGAAGAAAAACAATTATATTTGCATATTGCAAATTGCATTGTACAAATTATTTTACAGTTTAAACCATAATTTTTTATACGTCATGGAATATTTATTTTTTCTATTGTTTCGTTTTCGTTAACTGCAAAGACGTTTAAATGTGGATAGCAATGAGTTTACGAAGCGCCACTGCAAGCCGGATCGCGCAGTTAAATTGTCGGGTCGGTAACGGTCGAGGGAGCCAGGGCACTCAAACTCAATGTGGCGAAGAGCGCGCCTACGGTGTGGCGCGTGTACCTAGCCCGGCTGAACCGCCTGCTGTCATTTCACTCCGTGCAGTTACCGCGTGCACACGTGTCGCACGGCGATCACAGTTCCTACATAACCAAAACTTGAAACATTGTGTGCTGTTTATTTATATGTTTACGTTTTTTATTGCCATTGGATTGCAATCAACGAGAACATCAGTTCACAAGGATATTTTATAATATACAGATACAGTAACACCCGATGAGGAGGTGCATAAATCAGCTATCGGTTCAGACATACCAATAGTAGTACCAAAGGAAAAAACTGTAACCAGTGAGTATTTTGGTAACCTCGTGCGATTTTGTTTTACCCATTCTCCTATCCTGTGTTTCTAAATCGTTTTGGTTGTGGCATAAATTTGTAGCATGAATGTCAGCATTGAAAAATATATTTAACTTTCGTTTTCTGCATGAGTTAATGCAAGTTAGTTCAAAATGAAGCTTTGCTTCGTGCTACAATTTTGCAAATCGTGATACTATACTAATTGGGTGGAATTTCAAATCATTTATCAGCAAAGATAAGATAAGACCTAGTAACTCATAACATATATAATATTTGGGCGAAAAATAGGAATCAGTAACGGTCATAGTCGCTTACTAACATCATTGTTCATGAAACACGTCGAACAATATCTGTGTGTCTTCAATTAGAGAATCATTGACTGATTTGCAGGGCATGCCAAACATCTTATTGCAATCCGATGACTTGACGTTTTGAAAGTGAATGATTAAAGGAATCTATAAACACATATGGTTAATTTACCAAGAGAAGGGCTAAGCCTTCTCTTAAAGTTGGGACGTTCGATAGTGAAGAACATAGATCCAACAGACGCACCGGAGGAAGTCGACGATTTGTCACCCACCGCCGATCCAGGAGCTGAACCAATGAAAGCTTACTGGGAGAGCGACCAAGAAAATTTGGCCAAACATAAACAGTTTTTCATTGATCTTTTCGAGAAAGATGTCGCGTTAGACAGGATACCGGATGCGACTGAGAAGCCAATCCAAGAATCTCATTATAGCTTATTGAACGATGAACTGAGAGTTTACTTGTCTGATCCAAGGAAAAACGGTTTCGTTTATGGTAATGTATCTTACAACTTTTACATTACAGCAATTCATTTTCAAAATGTAATTTTACATGGTGTATTGAGAGACACACAGATTTTAACTAAATTCATGCATCTTTGTGTACTAACTCATAAGGGTTTTCATTGTACATTCAAATTCATCAATATTATTTTCTGTTTAATTTTTTTTTGGAAAACTAGTCATATGAAATGAGTTTACTAATGAAGTTGTAATATTCAACTGAAAAGGGAAGTATTTAATGCTATTAAATGCAGGTGAATAGTAAAATATAAAATGCAAATCATTATTCAAAACTATTAAAATAAGCTGAAATCGCAAATCACTATCTACAATCGTAACAATACGACTAACTATGTATCAACAGGAATTATTTTCAGTCATTATCATCTAATGAATGGGGTTTTTCAAAGCCATCCGTTCTCAAAACCGTATTGTTGTTTAACATTTTTATTCCGCTTATATCTCTGCCCTCTTCCGGTCCTATTGTTTCCTCCTTTTCATATTGTATATAATGTGATACATTAACGATATTGAACATTCGGTCGTGGGGAGAAGTATTCATACTGTCGACTCCAAACAGATTAAGCTGTGTCAGTTAAGTCTGTACCCAGTATGACTTGGCACGTCTCATTGACGGCAGCTGTAAATAGAATCGAGATTCAGTTGGTACGGTCACACTGAACATTATTCACTAACAGCAGTTTCACTTACATTTTTGTGATTATTAATAACTTCTCTATTGAAAAACTCGAATAAAAGCTTAACCATTCTCGTAACCAAACGTCAATAACTACATCACTTACTCACGGTTAATACTCGTTTATACATTTGCTCTGTTGTGTTAAACTGTATAATTCTAAGCTTTCATGCTTCGTAACATATTTACCGTGTCTATCTTCACCGTGTTCAACTAATGTAATCGTGGTGGAGGTTTTACAAGTCGCTTTAAGTAACGTTGTTTGTATTTTTTGAGAATACTCACTTTCTTTGATCACAAGTATTATATCAATGTATTTAAAAATACCCGCAAATTTATACCTTTTAGTGTATTTATTTTCTTTGCCATTTTTCGACCAATATATTTAAAAAAAAAACCGAAAATCTGTACAGTGTATTTATTTTCTTTGCCATTTATTTGAGCAATTTATTTAAAAAAAAACCGTAAATTTATACATTTTGGTGTATCTATTTTCTTTGCCATTTATTCGAGCAAGTAATGAGACGAAGTGATCAAAGAATGTCCCAATAGAACGTGTAATTTATATCTTTATTCTAATACAATTTGCATCTTATCTTCAGGTGTTCCCGAAACGCCGAAAACAAGTACTGGAATCTCGAGCAACGGCCGGGACGCCGGCGTCGTTGCAGGCATCGTTGTTGCTGTGATCTCTGGAGTTATCATACTAGCCGCTTTGGTGAGTCTTACAATTAATTCTTAATGAGTATATAGACATAATATTATATAAAAGCTGTATTAATAGGATCATCGTCATTCATCATTGTCAGCCCGTCATCGTCCACTGCTGGACATAGACCTCTCCAATAGCACGCCACTTAGCTCGATATTCAGCTCTTAAAATCAATTGGATCTAGTATATACTATTCAATGATGGGACGTAAACGTAACTGGTGAAATGTGGGAGTGTACTACACTGCTCTGCCTACTCCCTTGAGGATTACAGGGGTGATGTTGCGTTGAGTATATAGCACATAATATATTGTATAATTCTGCCAACCCGCACTTGGTCAGCTTGGCAGACAATGGCCCCACTACTTCTCATTCTGATACGAGACCCGCGTCCCGTGATAATGATAATATAATATATAAAGTAAATAATATAATATACAAAATAAAATCCATTCCTTTGTCTCACAAGGTTGTCACTTGCGTCGTATGAACGCAGGTTCATACAAAAAATAGACATATTTATCAAATTGCTCTCAGTTTTCGTATATTTTTGTAGATCACTTGTAAACTTATTCTTTATTGAATTGGTAACTGTGAGCCCAAAAAGATTTTCCTTTTTAATATCACAGCCAAGGACAATTTTTCGTGAGCGTTCGAATTTAATTTACGCTCAATTATAATAAACGTGCTATAAACGAATCTTATCGAATGAATTCGTCAATAAAACGTCTCTGGAATTCTCTCTCCCAAGAACCGGAAATAACCGGTTTTCGTGGAAATTTCCGTGATAATAATTTCGGTTTTATCATTGTAATCGTATCGTAGTGGTGATTTTCGGTTTTATCATAATCGTCCGAATACAAATCGTAGGATCAGGTGGCACACGACAAGAATGATTAATAAATATTTCTATATACCAACCTAAATACATATATCGTTACGCAAATGGTCAAAGCAGCCATACAAGTCTAACGAATGACTCCGTATTTTTCCCACGAGTTCCCCTTGTGTTTCCATTAATTTTGTCTTAACCGTTCCATTTTTCCATTGAAAACTTAATACACGGGGTTTATTTTTAATTTCTTACATCTTCTGTATTATTTAATGAACTGGTCATAACTATTCTTCCGCAATCGATTCTTTTTTTCTGTATCGAATACATTAATTGTAGGTATAACTTTTGGTGGTTTTTCATGGATATGTAATTATTGTTATTATTATTGCATCACACCAGGTGCATTACGGGGTAGGCAGAGAGCATCGAGTGCTATATATCTCTATTATTACACATCTACATTCGTTATAGATTTAATGCATATTTTCAAATATTGTACATTGCCCTCGAGACTTGATTTATAAATGCATATTTATATAAATACAATTTGGGAAAAAGAAGGGAATAGTCCTATTATTAAAATATATTGGTATACGATAAAATTTGTTGTAATCGTGAGATATTTGTATCGTAAAGAAGTTATTAGGTTCAAGGAGTTACTGGCCTCTCCAATAGCACGCGAGCTCGATCTTCAGCTCTTCGAATCCAACCTCTTTTTTATATTCTTAAAATAATAATATCAATTTACAATTTTAAATATGATTTCTATGATAATTTACATAGTTACAACTAGTAGTAAGTACGTAGTAGTAGTAGTCTCGTAGTAGATACCTAATATTCAAGCTGTATTATCTAAGTTTTGGCGCCTAAATGCGATAAATATCACCATATATGTGATTAAAGTAATAATAAAATGTTATTCAATATTCTGTAACTTCACGCACCTGTACACAATGCTACGTCAAACGGACGTCGTTTAAAGTATTTAACTGATCGATAATCAATCGGCTTCATTGCATAAATAGGGACCTAATTAAAGTCAATTATGTTTAACAATTTAGGTAGTTGTCTGGTTACCTCTTGAATAATAAACTTTGTCTATTGTTAAAGGACATACATTCAGTTCTAAAATAGAATTGGTTTAGAATAGTGTGGCAAATTTCGTATATATATTATGCATCATCATCAATCTATCAGTCGTCTCAGTTTTTGACAGGAATCTCTTCTTAAATTGAAAAGGGTTAGCTTAAAATAAAAAAATTCAATTGAAAAGTTTTTTATTCGTTGTAAGATATATACATACACTTAATGAACGTCATGACATATCTTATCCAACTGTGGAATTATTTATATATTTATATATCGTTTTTTTTTTCATTACCACAATTCCATCCAAGTGCAGATTGCCGCCTTTGATTCTATACGACTGGACTAGATATTCGGTTAATTGACTAAAAACGTCAGCGTAATACATTTATTATTATACTGACATGTTTAGGCAATTAACCGATTGTAATACTTGTCAATAATGCTCATCACGTTATATTCAAATGACTGAGGCCGACCAATCAAGGCCACTTGGGAAAGTCGACTTCCAATGTCCGATTGTACGTGACCAGCGGACGTATTAGGTTTTAGGTTATAATATGCTGCAAGGATGACTTTGTCGCACACCATCGCAATTGGATTTTCCTCCGGGAAAAAAGGGATGACTTGATTGCTAACATAGGTAAAATCTGAATGCAAACGCGTCTTGTATATTCACTATAGATTTTACTCCGCTCAGATTAGAACACACTGTCTACTTAATTTGAACTAAAATAATTATAATATATTGTACATGAATAAAACTTTAAAAGTTTAAATGTAAAATTATACGAATAAAAACTTTTAAAACTTACACAGTGAATAACAGAGTGAGTAACGATTATTGGTATT
The DNA here is from genome assembly GCA_018245795.1 of Protelbella ruficauda. Classification (NCBI taxonomy): domain Eukaryota; kingdom Metazoa; phylum Arthropoda; class Insecta; order Lepidoptera; family Hesperiidae; genus Protelbella; species Protelbella ruficauda. The sequence continues at coordinate 3,731 of DWED01000548.1, read as the reverse complement.
TCACATGACGTTTTTCTTCCTGTTGCTTTGAACTAGAAGAATTATGTCTTAACTTGTTATTATTTCCTACAATTTTCTACACGAAATTGTATTTTTACACACGAACATGTATTTTTATTTTAATATGTCAATCTCATGTCAATCTTTTAAAATATATTTATTTTAATACGTCAATTTTCCATAATACTTTTATTTTAAAACGTCTATCTTTTATTATATTGTGGAAGTGGTTTTACAATTAAATGTCTAACGAAGTCCTATTACGTTTACAGATCGCCGTTGTTATGTACCGGCATTACGTCCACCGTAACGTGACCTCCATGAATTTCGACAATCCAGTGTACCGCAAGACCACTGAGAACCAGTTCGCGCTGGAACAGAATGGCTACGCACCGGGCAGCAAGCTGTACCCCAGCACGGTGGGAGAAGAGGTAAGGGCCCTCACTGCCATGGAGTGCACCCTCAACATACAGAACAGCCTTAGATAAGTCAGTCAGTCATATCCAAGAAATGTAACAGCTGCAAAAACCTTTATCGTAATAGATGTCACTACTTTAAATCGACAATCCGGTTTTAACCGGTTTTGTAATGTCTAATGACACTTCACCTGTTGTTCTGCAAGAAACTAACAAACACCGCATTGGAACAATTGAAAAATCGATGTATTGTAAATAACTTTAAATTTACCATTGTGTGTAAGGTCTGCCTAAGACATTTTAAAAATCGATGTACTCAGTAAGTTATTATAATACTTAATAGGACATATTTATTGTAAGGGGATTTATAGGGAATATTTTCTTTGAATATACCTTCTCGTTATAAGTGAATTAATTAAAATGGCATATAATTTTTGCCATAAACATTTTTACCGTATCAGTATTAAAACATAGTTGCCAAATCGATTATTCGTCGTAACATTAGCGTAGATTCTCTGTTGTATATAAAAACTTATTCTGTATTTTGTCTTATTTGCAATATTTTGTTTTATCTCTACTAAGTATAAATATGCGTGAAGTCTTTGGAATGATGATTTACTGTTGAGATATTTATTTTTCATGCGTTTACATGCGAGGCCTTCTAAATATTTGGTAAGTTGCGTATCAGTCTAATTACAAGATTTCGTTTGCCCCTTATTGCTCAATGAACGGAAGCATTGCGTGTTAGCATTTTTTTTATCTTGGGACATCTCCACACACGGCCATCTGATCCCAAATTAAGCGTCAAGAGAGTTCGTGTTAATTCAACCAGCATCAAGTGTCGCTCTGTAGTAGTGAATATAGCTGAAACGATGCAAACTTTGATGTGGAAACAATAACCCATATGGCCCCCTCAATGGGGTATTGTCGACCGTTTATTGGCCAAATTTGCAAAAGCATTGCCGTAATCCCCTATGAGTCACTATGACCCCCTCAACTGGGTGATCTCGATCCATCAGTAGCCAATTTACAGAAGCCTCACCGTGCTTTAGACAGTACCTTACTCAGTAGATACTCCTCAGTACTCAGTACTCAGTAGATACTCCTTTAACCAAATCATAATTCATGCCTTGATGTAGTACGTAATATGTGACATGGAACTTTGCGGAGTCTCTCTGTTACATGAAGACTCTTGCCTCTGTAGGAGTAGAATGAGTGGCAGCATGAGAGATTTTGAATGGAGTATCTCTTTATAATACTCGTTTTTCTTTCCAGGCCCAAGAACCTCTCAACAACCCCGGTACGAATGAGTTCGTATAGCGGGCGGGCCGGCAGCAAGTACGTTAGTATGTCGTTAGATGTGAAAAGAAAGAGGCGGACATGTGATACTCGATTAGTGTAACTGAGTGCAGTGGCGCGGTGTGGGGCGGCCGGTGCTCCTATGGATCTCAATGTTGCGAATCGTTCGGTCCTCGTGTTCGTCGTCGTACCTCCTTGTCATGTATGAAAAATATATAGAACGGCTTCGTCAGCAATTTGTGTCTCGTCAGATTGTTTTTTTCTTATATATGTATAAGGTTGTCATGTATTTGTGCACGTGTGTGCTGTGGCGCAAAATGTGCAGCTGTAATAAACTTGAACTTTGTAAGGACGCCGAAACGGCGTACCGAAATGGTGGCTGTTCGGTTAAATATAGCGCATTCTGTATATTTTTTGTATACTGAGCTTTTCGTACGTGAAACTGAGATGTAGCTTCTGTATCACATAATGTGCTTAAGATTAGTGTGTTTATTTCAGTAGACTGTGAATAGTGTAGAGATCCCAATATCCTCAGCGGGAGGCCTCGCTCGGGTCGACGACCGTGCGTGGCCTCCTGCTGACGAGGTTTAATAATTATAAAGTAATTGCTTATATAAATAACTGTAATTATTTATATAAAGTATACAAAATTTTTATATTCCACTTTTAGTTAAGGATCAAATGCTTTTGTATTATATATAGAAGAATATGATAAAAATCGTCGACAACTAATACTCGATGGAAATGAAGCTCATATCTTATAGTGAGATACAATTATATAGAAAATGTACGATTTGTTTCTCAGTACTGTCGGACGTGTTGTGTTCGAGCGACGCGGCGTCCGTTCGTTTGTAATTTTAAAATTATTTAACAAAATATTTTAATAGTGTTATTTAAATTGAAATTATTAGTGTTTTTCTAAAGATTTTTAAACGTACGTTTCATTAGACGACGTAGGCTATGAATTGCTGTAATTATTGTGCCAATTCTAGTGGAAACTAAACAGTATGCCAAATAGACGTCTCACGTGTCCCATTCTCTTCCTAGTAGTTAAATTTAATGCAACTCAGTGTTGATAGTAATCACATTATTTATTTCTATTTACGAATATTATATAAAAGTTGTTATATATTTAGTGCCGTATGAATATATTTAAATATATTTATGAACTGATCATTTTAGTCTTGCTATTTAATAGATTTTTTTTCTATGTTGTTCGGTTTATATTTGCATTATTGCTTTGTATCGAAAAATGTGATTTTGTTGAGCAAAATCCTGCCAAATATTTTAAATGTATTAAGTTATACGTATATTTGTATAGTAATTCAATTATGTGAAATATAATTAAATGCACATTTCATACAATACGCCTAGCTCAATATGTGTGGTCACTAAAATTGTGTAAATAACATCAGTAAATATTATGTAAAATGTGTTATTTGATATGTTTTATTTGTTTCCCTTTACTTCTATAATTTAGACACATTTTAATGAGTGATTTACTTTGATTCTGATTGTCGTAAGTAGATTATGGCCTATGCGTTTCAAAATCCCTCCCTTTGGAAGTGTCTAGATCAAACAGTGTTTTTATCGCAGTCTCATGTTTGTGATTTGGAGTTGCAGAACATTCAACTTTTTAAAACCAACGAAACTACTCAAAATTAGTAAGACTAGAGTCAGCTTTAATAGACACTGAATATATATATTTTCGTGTCCTCTAAAGTACCAGACGCACTTATTAGTCAGAAGTCCTTAGCATAGAAGATAACGCCTCCATCTTGTAAATTTCCAATAACTTGACAAAAAATTTATCATATTTATAATAGCCGAATTAGTTTCAAAATTAAACACACGTTGGTTAAAAACTTATATTTATTTCTTAATTACGAATAATGATTATGCCAAAAATCTGTTTCCTATCTTCATTCTGATTTCACCTGAAAAAACTGCAGTTGAAAGGAAACGAATCTTACGTAATTGTATACAAAAAAAAAACCGGGCTGGTATTTTGTTACA
>DWED01000547.1:0-10952 GCA_018245795.1 Protelbella ruficauda | reverse complement strand
CGTAACTGGTTAAACGTGGGAGTGTACTACACTCCTCTGCCTACCCTTTCGGGGATTATAGGCGTGATGTTACGTATTATTATTATATCTTCTCTTTAAGGTAGACAGTGAGCTACGAATGCGAAATATCGCTATCGTTACAGACCTGTAATTCATTTTCTACATCTATCCCTCACTTCATACACACGCCGGGGAAAAGTATTTTGGTTTTAAATTGTTTTTCGGTTACGCACGAGTTGGATTATGGTTATGATTGGATAGTGCCAAATAAGCACATGGAATGTGAATGTAACATTGCACTGTTCACTATGTTCCGGTTATACCTTGGATGGTTCTGGTCGTTCTCATGTACACACCGCTCTCCCACAGCTGGGCAGCGTTCTTCACTAAAAGAGAATATTCCTCACTATTCACACAAAATGCAATGATCATTACATTTATTGTGTATGATAATTAATTAGTTTTTTTTTCTTTTTTTTTTTCTCTCGTGTATATTATATTAATTTTAATTAAGGCCTATTAATTAAGAAAACCTTAGCTATGTATGTAAATATCTTGTAATATATACCTGAAGTTGTAAGTTACTGATTACCGTTCTTGTGTGATGTGTATTTGGTAAATATTTCATAAGTAGTGAGAATTTTACCACACAAAATGTCTCAACACCGAATGTAATTATTGTATTGTAAGACAAATAACGAATTTCTTGTATAAATATTTTAATTTTTTATTTTATTTATTTATTATTCTCTGTGATGAGCTTACTTTCGTTCCAGTTTGTGTGATAATCTCTTGGCTTACGAATAACCTAATTTAAAGGGTAGGTTACAAGCGGTTAGTTCAACCTACCGTTATTAATGTATAGGTTACATTTTAAAAAATATTTGGACTAGTGACATAAAAGATTAAAAATAATGAATGTATTGTATAAAAATTTACATGTTTTTGTTCAAAATTTACATTTTTTTTTGTATACTCATTACATATAATTTATTAGCGTAAGAAAGAGAAAAGTAGAGATAGAATTTAACATATATACATAAGATGGTATTGTTTCCAAAAAACGTGAAAATAATTTAAGGATACTCAGTAATATAAGATAACACGCCTTGACGTAGCTAAATCTCTAAAGATGGCGGACGCTGGAATATTATTACGTCATCAGTCAAGAAACAACAAAAAATTTGACGGTGTATATGCGTGGTTATTGATTTGTTATCACACCTTCACGCCAGTTCCCTTACGGAGTAAGCAAAGAGCACCAAACGCTGTATCTCTATCCTTACAGACCTGACGTTTCCTTAAGCTTGTGTCTGATTTACTCAATTAATCAAGGTGAGCCTTGGTCTCCTGTGGTTCCTGTATCTATATTCATTTGTAGTCTTTCATAATCCAAACAGTTATGTATTATTATACAAATGTAATCAATCGGCGATGCTGAACCTTGCATATAGCTGTAATAACATTAAAATAAAAAAAAATATCCAATCTAAGGATTACGGATAGTTTATTTGCTTGGTGAATCTCTGGTGTGAAGTATCCTAAAAAATTTGTACTATTTCCATGTAGTTTGCATTTTACCGAAGATACATATTTATACATTAATACTTTCTAGTTTAAAATATGTGGTATGTCATACACGCAATAATGCAGTCGAGCTTTTTAAATTGTGTTTGATATATTTGGAAACGATTTTTCTAAAAATTATAACAATATGCTCGCCCTAAGCTCTCCCCCTATTCCATGGTGGGACGCAAACGTAACTGGTGACACGTGACAATGTACTACATTCCCCTGCCTACCTCTTCGGGGATTACAGGCGTGATGTCACGTGTTTTTAAGCAATAATCATGCTGTGCGTAAGATATACAGCCAATAATACAGTTGTACAATATTTTGATACAAAAAAGTTATTTGTTTCGTTTAATCGTGAAATAACATCGGTAATAGATATTATACATGAAAATGATTATTCGTCAAGTTATAACTACAGACATTTAAAATGATACCGTAGTGTAAAGTTAAATGTAAAGTAGTTAGCGGTAGAAACTTAGATATATTTAAATTAAAAAAAAACAAAATTATAATTAATGCGTATTGAATTATGGAAATTTTAACGAAATTACTTGTAATTATAAAAAATATCTATTGGACAAGTAGACAATATTTGTATAAGAAACTCATCGGGTCGTAACCCGATTTATTATTAGATTAAAAAAAAAAAACATGTTTCACATAAATCTAATATTGGAAATGTATTAATTGTATAATTTAAACCGTCTTTTTAATAGCTGTTAGTATAGTTGTTCCGTTTTTATTGATGTAACACATTTTATACCGTGATGTTCGATGCTCTAAGTTCGTTTGCTCAATCGTATTGCGGTTATTTTGACAAAGTCTGTTAAATAAATTTATTGAAAATTATATAACGTTATTGTTTCATTTTCACATTTTAAGTATTTATTTATTTGGTAAGTACACCTATTCCGTATTTAGTAAGTACATTACGAATATTGGTTCGAATGAAGTAAATGAACAAGCATTTTACATTTATATAGAATCAGTAATAAAAATTGTTCATTTATTTTCGAAACTGATAAATTATTTGAAATTTGGGATTATTTAAAAATGGAAACACCAGCAACTTTGTTTGTGTACGAACTAAACTCAAGGTCATTAGGTCAGTGGCATCTTCAGATTTGTTTAGTAAGTTATCGGAACAGTCTTCATGGAGATATTATTATACCCATTCAATGAGAATTTTGAAACACTTGAAATAAACATAGAGTACACTTAAGAACAAAGAGTGCACCTGAAATACTAATAGAAAAAATATTAATAAGATTACTTATTATTAAGAGTACCTAATATTCATATCTAGGAATTCAAAATTAAAGCCATACCTTCAAAAATTTTCACCAAGAGTTTTTTTCTTCCGGTTGTTTTCTTTTAATCCATCTCACTAATGGGACGTGTGAATCTCAATAATATACTGTCACGCCGGTTTCCTTGCAGTTTAGACAGAGAGTGCCAAATATCAAAAACAATAAAAGCTGTAATTTAAATTAATACGATGTTACCGTTCCTTAAGTGTTCGTATCCTGTTTTATGACTAAATAAACTTGGTATTTGACTATCACTGGTCGCAAGGTTTCTATGGGGTATGACAATATCTAAGTAACTGGAATAACCGTCCGTACTTAAACGTGAGCGCAGTCATTGAGATAGCGAAGTGTATAAAATCTTATACTCTATTTTCCTGTTTAGTCGTCCGCCCGTCCCGAATTATAAGTATCGTCGCGAAATTACAGGTAGGTATAACCGCGGTGTTACAAGTATCATAGAGTAAGCGGCGTATATGTTAACCATAGAATAAATAAGAACAGACGTGCCGTTTATACCTGCAATCTTACCTGTACAATACAGGTACCTGTACATATGTACATACATATATACCTGAACAATACATCTTGTATTTGATATGTACAGATAAAATAATAGATATTTTATGTAATGTGCTAGAAACTTGGAAGATTTAGCCGTACTAAAAACGTATCGTTGAAGTTCAGGTCAAGAGATAGAACTTATTTGAAACTAGCCGTTACTCGACTTCATATGAATTGTTTACCATATTAACAATATATTTTATGTAGATGGAAAAAGTAAAAAGCATTGAAGGTAAAAATATACATTGCAAATCTGCAAAAATCACTAATAGTTGTTGTTTCATATAATTTTAATAACTTTGCCTTAAATGTCAATATCGTAGCTGTCATGTACGAGTGTACTTCGATAAAAAATTTTGAACCGAAATATTTAAAAAAAATAAACAACGTTTCACAAAATAAGTAAATTCTAAAATAAAGCATTTTATCTTAAGCATCTTAAAAACCCTAAATTAAGAATCTAAAAAAACGTGTGAAACCGTCGTCATAAATAATATGGTATTTTATAAACAAAAAAAAATGAAAACATTGAATGCTTACCCCAATTTTTTTTTATTATCAACGCTGTTGGCTGTAAATACTATTTAGGTATAGGCCCACCTTGCACACTTGTCTATCGTATCACTGGTTTCCACATTAATATTGATACTTCCACAAGATCTTTTACCCGGTTCCGGATATCCGGATAGGAGGGGAAAAAACATGGAATGGGTTAGGGATAGGAAGTCGCTTCATAAGCATTCATTGAGACTTGATAAGATCATTGTATTTATTATCACTCTTACATTTTACATCCTTAGAAATTGATAATGTATAGGTACATTATTATTATTATTATTAAAGCAAATTGAGTTTCGATCTGTAGGCTGTGGTTGCCGGTTGTTCTATCTGAATTATTTAATGACTAGTACTAAATGTACATACTAACATATGCCAGCTGGGCTAATGTTACAAATAACTCTGGTACCAATGACTAACGTTAGATGTAAGGCTTATTAATAACTTATATAACTGCGGTAACTGATACTGAAAGTCCTCTTCCTACGATACTTTTCACGGTCGATTGCTGATGTACAAGTATTACAGCGGCCATTTAAGACTGCTACTTCCGTGTGTGTTACATTCCAGATGCAAAAGAGACATATTCAGATACACATACATACATATCTTAACACTAAGTCCCTTACGGGGTAGGCAGAGAGCACGGAGTGCTAAAGAATCAGATGATAATGTAAAAAGCCTACAACATCTTCTAAATGTGATTATTAACACATAACATCCGTGCGACAAAGTTAGCATCAGTAACATGAAGGTACGAATTAAAATATTGTTATATTACGTTGCTGTAGGTAACCAAAACGCCTCAAACTAAATGGTATTATAATGTGAAACTAGAAATTTATATAATACAAGTCAAAACTATTTGGACAAGATTTAATGACAAAGTCGCAAACTTCACCTATTGAATGGACTTGCAACAAAGTTTGCATGAGTTAAATTGTTCGGAAGCGAACTCAAAATGTCATATTTCCTGTATAATGTTATAAAGGTAACACTTAATGTAATGTTCAGTGGTTATTTCCCTTTTTTAATTACCAATATTGCTGTAATAAGACGTACTTAATCTTCCGTAAAAAAAATGTGACTTTAAAACCATGTCTCTACATAAGAAACCAGTAAATTAAGTGTTTTTTTATAGTAGTGTTTAGAGTGTAGTCTCATCACATCTTATTCTAAGTATATGTATTTAATAAATGAACAATAATATATTTCACGGGAATAACAGCTAAAATTATAGAAGGCTTTTGATTAGCTTAAAAACATATAACACGCCACTCTATGCTCTCTTTATACCGTCTTCGTATCATGGGCCAGAGTTCCCCATGAAAAATGATATCCATTATACCGTGTCGCATAAAATCCGTTGAACCGCGCAAATTTAATTTTCTTTTCTTTTAAATGTAATAAAACTTGTTACAAGACGACAAACTTAGTCGTCTTGCACCTGTGACAAAGTTTGCATCGGTTAAACGATAGAGGTACGAACTACTATTTCAAAGTGTCATACTTTCCAATACAGTTCGGAACAGTCTTTGATACATTATACGGTTCATGGCCCATAAAAGTCTGGACGTCATTTATTTTGTTGAAATTGTTTTTAATGATAAAATGTAACAAACAAAGTTGCTTTTTCTATTATATCAAAACACAGTATGAAACAAAGTCACTATTCGTCTCTATTTCTCTCCTTCTAAACCATGGAATCGATTTTGATACGGTTTTTATTAATAAAGACTATTACGATGTTTTGCCAAATAAAACCGTTTTCCTACTCGTATATGGCTCATGTCGAAAAATCTCAAGTTATACTATAAGACAATGTACTACATAAATATATAAAAATGTTGCAAAGACATACAGAAAAGTTTAACACAAGACATATTGTATAAAAATTAACCAAATATTTATTCTTGGATATGTTTAGATATATGACGAGAGGCTGCAGTTTCCATATATTTGAAAAGGATTATGTGGGTATTTGCTGAAACATGGACATAATGAAAGATATTTTTTTTTGAAAAGTATATCAATTTCATTTCCGTATTTTATATATATTTGGTGCTTAATACGTATTTCTGTGATTTTTATTCTAATTTCATTTAAAAAGAGAAACGTGTGCTGAATGCCTCAAGTAAATAATTTTTTTTATGAAGGTTCTCATGACCTTTTGATGATGGTGATGATGAAGAAAATGTGTATACAACTACATGGAAAAGTAGTTAACTGGATGTTATGTATTAAAAATTAAAAAAAAAAACTTAAACAATGACAGTTATAAATTTTTATTAAAGCATAATGACATAATCTCTAAACATTTTTAAAATTAAAACATTTGGCGGTATATTTCTATATTTTATCGGCGTGTCTTTCAACTAATTTAATTTTTTATATTAACATTTCTTTAAATATTAAAGTCCATTATATTAAATTCTCCCCAAAAATTCACTACACGTTATGCGAAATGAATAGAATTGAATATTCGAATTGAGGCTGTAAAAATTCAGACTTTAAGCAGTAAATTAGCGTTAGAAACAATGGCGTTGGTTCGTAAATGGCGAAATTTTTCTCGAAATTTTTCAATGTTCCCTAACAAAGGATGCGGTAGCCATTCTACGGAGCAAAAACGGATATTCCCGTGCAAAATGATTTATTTTATCTATGAACCTGTGCTCTTTTAATGGTGTGTTAAAGTAATAATATCAACGGAAACTGTTCAGTATATCCATGAGAATATTTTTTATTATTGGTATAATAAAAATGAAGTAATTATATTAGTACGTTTTTCCTTGTAACGCTTATATATAATATATATAAAATATAAACCAATTTGGGATAAGGGGAAAGTTTATGGACCTGCATATGTAATATATTGTGTGAGGTAACAGTGACAATGTTTATAAACAAACAGTGACAACAGCAGACAGCAGTCAAGATCTCGAAACAAAGTTGTTAGTCATATAAAATCTGAATGTGTACTTCAGAGATTATTTTATTAGGAACAATAAACGATCCTTTATTTCAAACAATGCTAACAGTAGCTGGAATATAAAACGGTATTTAAGCAATATTGTGAGTAATATCATAGATAATATGATGGGTACCTTTCACTGGTGATCCTGAAATATATAAGCAAATACATTGTAATGAAATTATCTCTATACCAAATATGCAACAGGAATTATAAGGAACATACGTGAACCAAATCGGAAATCATGCACTCGTGTGTCTGCCCAACACCTTACCTCTATTTATAGTAAAGACACTTGGGCACTAAAAATTTAACAATAAACTCGCTGCTGACTCTTTAAAAATAGAGGCGCATCTCTAGATAGAAACTGCGAGAACTCTCTACATAGAGTTAAGAGACAAATGTCGAGTTTGCAGACTCTCGGGACCTAGAGAGTTACCGAGAGATATATATTCCTCGCGCAGCCACCTTTCAGCGACGTTCCAGGTATAGTGTTCGAGTATAGAACTAACTGTAGATAGCTCGTCGCCTGTTATACAATAGTTACACAAACTTTATATTTACTCAGTTAATAACTTGGTTTTCTAACTAGTAACGAACTGCCAATTTGTAGTAGTAATAATAACACAGTTTATATTATAAACTGTGTTACAACTGTATTACGTGTGTGTTATACACGTAATGTCATCATCATCCTTTTATCGTTTCACTGTTGCTATGCGCTGTACGAGTCAGCTTTTAAAATTAAAAGTTAAGGTCACAGCCTGACACAACTGTCCAAATGCGGATCGGAAAGCTTCACCAGCCCCAAAATATTGAGAAGAAATTTTAGGGAGAAAATCTGTGTCCAAGAACAGAACGAAAAATATATTAATGATTATGATAAATTATGCGTTACATGATAGGAATAATCTTTCAATACTGCAATGAAATAAGAAATCAGAGTTTTTTACGCAGTGTTAACCAATCAAAGCATGTTTACATTTTGACATACTCTTTAAACGCTATTTACAATTTATAAGCAATGAGCCTTAATGATAAAATCTCAAGATATGTTGAATAATAACCTATAAACAGCAGATAAAGTTAGTACATTCGAATAATAATCTCCGGTGAAATCTCTCGCGTACCGTCTCAATACAAGTTGAGTGTAACAACCTGTGAATGTAATTGAATCCAAAATGCTAGTAGTGTTTCGACTCTACTAACCTTCACAGGAACATTTTGTTAATAAGGAAAACGGAAAACATGACATTGAAATGTAAAGGAAATTCCGTAAATTTGTATTTCCAATTGGTTTTCAATATTGTCATATCCATATTCGCTCATATTAGCACTATTCTCTGCTATATTATATACATATATTTACATGTTAATTGTTCAACAAAGTGGATGTGAACGAACCTCCACATCATATTATGCTTGTTTCATAAGAAATATCATACTCACTTGAGCGTCCTTTAATGTAGGTAGTTGCACAATATTCTTAGTCAACGAATGACAGCTCGGTCACCTAGTTCGCGACACTTTCGCCTAGATGGAAGCACTATCGTCTTTCAGAGGCGTTACTGTCATGTTTATGATACTGTTGTAGTACCATCAAAAACTTTTTATGAAGAAAATGTCTCTAGTTATTACTATAGTTTATTACCACTTTTAATAGATTTCAGATATTGCTAAGGTGAGACTGACTATATGTATATCATAAGTGCCAACTCGTGTGCCATCTTGTGTTTGTCTATCACACTTTACAAAGCAAAATATAATGATATCAGAATAAAATATGATCTGCGAGAAGTCAAATGATTACTTCACCAAACTACCCCAATGCTTATTGGCGGCAACTCTCAAACAATATTATGTAATAACAAAATATACAAACATTAAGTAGACTTTCTTATCGCAATTACACCATGTTTTATAACGTTTACACTTATCAAAAGAATCATGTCAACATCCACACGGCAAATAATGCATTCAAGCCGAGATTTACAATCATATTTTCTACCTTTATCACTTCACTTCACGGTCGATAGTAGAGAAAACAAACACCCTAAGTAAACAGTAATTAGTTGTTGTGCAGTTAAATAATGATAAATGATTATATACAGCGTGTTCCACTAATAAATCTAAAAGTCAGCGCTTTATAACTAGTATACAATAACGTTAAAAATTCATAAGGACATGATGGAATGGATTATTCTCTGATTTATGGTACATTCGATAAAATTTCGGTCGAATTGATATTGTAGTACCCGAAAAATGTGGTACTGACACCCCCGCTAATGATTCAGATTGCTGTACACAGATTTTATCCGTAACTGCAACTGTCTCGGTGATTGTATCTTCACGCTGTTCGAGCAACGATTGGGAAATCAATGAGAACTACATAATTACATTTTTTTTTAATTTCCCACTTTTCATCATGGGACTCCGCAAACCACACTAAAGCTTAAGTTACACATATAAACTTAATTTGTATGAAATTTTAAAAATAAATATTAAAGATTAGACATTATTCCATCGAGTTTCTATAATGGCGGCAAAAATTTTTTCACTTTTAATTGAAATACTTAAAGTGTTCGAACTGTATCATTCCATGTATAATAAATTTTTGGTCGTGAATGGGGAGCAAACCGTATATACAGAATGTGTCTATCGACCACGTAACTGATAAATTTTAAGCATACTTTAATGTAATATAATATTGTATAATAAACTATAATAACTTCATTACGTTCGAGACATTTGATAACGTCATGTCGAAGAATGAAGAGAAGAGTAACCGGGAGCCAGAAGAAGAACCCCTTAAGGGTGATAAAGAGAAGCCAGATATAAAAAACGCAAGTTTATATCAGAAACTATGTCTTCTGAAATCTCAAATTTCCGTGGAGCCTATCTTAGCAGGACTCGTGATTCCGTCCATGTTATCAAGACTAGCCATACAAAATCTTAATCTAGACAAATCGTGTCGTGTAAAACTACGATACGATGACGAGATATGCGATGCTCTAATACATAGAACGGGGAATTCGACGTACTATGAAGCTGAGGTCCAAAAAATTATATCTAACATAGAAGCATGGAAGAGTATCATACAAACGGCTCTGCCAACATTCTTTGTGATATTCATGGGAGCGTGGAGCGACAGAACAGGGAACAGAAAATTGTGCATCTTACTACCAATCATCGGAGAGTGCCTCGTGTGCATCAGCAATATACTTAGCACCATCTTCTTTTACGAAGTTTCCGTTGAAGTTACTATGTTTCTCGAAGCGTTCTTTCCTGCGATAACCGGAGGTTGGGTCTTGGTATATCTTGGTGTATTTAGCTATATAAGTGACATAACGGATGAAGAATCCAGAACTTTCCGTGTGGGTCTCGTCAATTTGTGCCTCACAGCAGGAATACCTATAGGGACTGCGCTCAGCGGTATTCTCCTGAAACTTCTAGGTTATTACGGAGTTTTCGCAATATCAGGCACGATTTATCTGACAACGTTCACTTATGGTTTTTTTTATTTGAAGAACAGAACAAAGCCCGGAGTTGCAATCACCGAAAAGGTAGTGTTTGAATCTTCTCTCATTAATAATTTGGGTCGTCTTATCAAATACTTTATTTGAATTAATATTTTTATCATAATATATTTCTTGGATCAGAAACATAAGGATTTCAAAATTATTATAACATCTCATATATCACAAAATAAGGTTAGCAGTTTAGGCTAGCAACAGAGAGTCTAATTTATTATATTTCCCTCTTCCATTACACAGATCTTACAATATCTGCCACTAACATATTCTTCCCTTTAATTTTACAAATTTATGAGGACCTCTTTATAATATTAAGATTAAATATTAGTCGTCGTCCACATTAATATTCTCGACTCCCTATTAGTATCTCAGGGATATTAAACTTGACAAGTCGCACTTGACCACACCAGTAATTTACGGTCTAATCCCACTTAAACTGAGAGG
>DWED01000546.1:0-10954 GCA_018245795.1 Protelbella ruficauda | reverse complement strand
TGGTTCATGTATCTGGTGAAACGTGGCAATGTACTACACTCCTTTGCCTACCTCTTCTGGGCGATAAAGGCGTGATGTTACGTTTTTTTTACAAAATCACATGATGTTCTAAAAATAATAATATATGCGTATTTGAAAGTAAATGTAAAAATTTTTGCTAAACATGGACAATGTTGGGCTTATTTGATAATTAGACTGTATCCAGATTTTTATTCAAATACGGTAATATGTACAGTTTAAGCAAAACAGTTTAAAATTAATGTATCAAAATTAAAAAGATTTGTTCAAGTTGAGACTTGAAAATACCACATTTAAGTTTTTTTTTTTTAATTTTTATCTTCTCACCTAGTTGACGAATGGTAGTTAATCTATACCACTAACTGATTACACAATCTTATCTTCAGATATATCCGATGAAGTTTATCACTACAATAGTAACGACGCGGCACCAAAAAAAGAATTCCGCGTAAAGTTAACAATAAATTTAATAGCCATTATAAAAACATTTTACATCAGTTTGTTGTAATTCAATTAGTGAAATCCAGTAATCCTCGTGTTATAGAATTAAATTCTTTTGAAAAGCCGATTTTAGTGAAACGTGCTCTAAAATTGATAAATATCGACATATTTCACATAAATGTAAATTCACCATTTCATACTAAAACGAATAATAATAATACATTCATAATTCCGCACCGTTTTCAAGGAACAAGATGAATTTGGGCTCTATACATAAAATTCGTTTATTAAATATCATTTGCGTCCAATTGGAATTGATGCAGTGCTTATGAAATCATATATTACAACATTCGGTTGGTAAGCTAGTTGTCGAGTCGACGGTCGGAGAAACCTTTGAAGCTTCAATAATTTATTTAGCTCTAATGAAGTTCATCTGCTTGAATAATATCAAGATCATAATGAAATATTCAGTGTGAATTGGTATGTGAGTCGCCAGTCTACTATTTGTCGAAGGCTTGAATCTCGATCTATAAATTTCAATAAAATTTCGTCAAATTGCTTCTAATTTATACATGAAAGTTTCTGTATATGTGAATGTCTAAGTTTATTGACCTTATTATTATGGAATCTTTTAACTCTGGAGTGAGATCCTTGTTTCTCGTTACATAAATAAATTATGCTTTGGACGATAGGTGACATTATATAGAGAGTCTAAGAGTATCTGTGTGTTTGTGTGTGTGTGAAGAGATGTCTTATTATATGTGAATAAATCAATAAATCAATAATCAATAAATCAGAAACAGAATTAAATTGTTTTCTCAGTCAATCTCTAATAAAATGAGAATGAATAATAGTGGTAAAAATTTAAAAAAAAACAGAGTGATAGTGAAATTCATATCTTTTTTTGTAAATATTTCGAAATTGGTTTATATTATTTGTAGCTTTCTTTGCCTTCAACAATTGTCACTTGAATATCAAAATGTTTTAAGCTATACATTTAAGTTATTGAAATGACCAGTATTGTATCTACAGTCCACTACTTACTGCAGTACTCGTACTTACATATACATATTCATATCTTTAAATTGTCGAACCAAAAGAGAGATAAAAGTAGTTTACAGCTTCGGAGCAAGTAAGATGGTAGAAACTCGATCAGGCGTAGCCTTAAGTGCGAAAGAGACGGGGAATATAGATCGGTATGTATTAGTGAGAGGGATAGAAAATCAGAAGGCTTTTACGGTAGAACGGGCAACGTGCAGTGAAATGTGGGCCCGGCTCGCTCGCCTTCTTTTTTGATCTCGCTTGAATAAATTGATTCTAAGATTAATCTTTTTTTTCTTACCATAACTTACCTCCAAGGTGTGTTGTCTTCCTATTTATTAAAATATAGTCGTTGTATCATTGTGTGAGATTCTTCTTAAATTACGATTTAATATGTATACACTAAAATAAAATTTTGCATTCGACAACACAAATTGTTTAAAAGTCGCATATACAAAATGTTTTGATAATCACAAAACAACATAGACAAACTTCATACACTTCTGCGTCTTTATAAAACTAGAGAAACCGGAAACCTTATAAAAACACACGTCCCATACACCCATGGTAGTAAAGCGAAGCATCTGTTTTATTGTCGCCGGTCATGATACACGTTTCAGTTGGAAACAGTCAGACCAATCGTAAATCTCGGAATAGCAATCATTTCAGTGATGTTATTAGTGTTGAACAAATATAAGACGAGGAAGTTAACGCTTATGCCGTTTACATGTACCATGCTCTTGATATCTTTGCCTAGGAATAAAATAAACAAAACAACAGCGAACAAGTACCCATAATAACTAACAAAGTTAAGCCTTGGAGTCCTTATAAAAACAATAATTTTAATTAAAACAGATGGCATTTAATCGAGAAGTAATCATTATTTTGACAGCGTAATATATTAAAGTATCATAATTATTTATAGTCGAGGGAAATCAAAGTCTGTATAAGATACGATTGGTATTCAAGCTGAATGATAGCGACATATCAAGTATAGACATTAATATCGACTACGAATCCAAATCCGGTCGCTATTTACATTTTCTGATATCACCAGAAGCTAAGGACTGATACTATCGAGAATAAACTGTTGAATGATGCATGAGACATGGAGTCGATATTTCTAATGATAATATAGCGAATAACATTCGAAGATTAAACGAATATTATTTTTTTAATCTGCTCACAAAAATATTTGTTCGTATGTTTAATCTTTGAGTCGATTTACATATGTATGTACATTCTCGCGTTAAATATCAGTCTATCGTTAAGTATCTACATACCAGTACATAAATATTTTGTCAACTCTGTGACAATTATCAAAAAATAGCTAGAAGTACAATGCTCTATCTACATATTCAATACAAATAAATAATATTACATCTAGATTAAATACATATATTGTATAGACATTTCAAAAATCGTAGTCTATTTGTTACCGGTTAATTAGAAAAAGTTTATTCTTCAAGTTTTAATTAATACAGCTGTAGAAAATCCGAATAAATCTCTAGATAACAAACGAAGAAGCGTCAAAGCGTTAGCTAGTCTGTGAAAAGTTGTGACTTTTATTGTAATAGTTTAACAGAAACAATACAGAGCTACTTAATTAAACATGTTTCTCGATCCATAAATCTAAATGCTCAACACCTGCAGCTCACAAGCAAGTGCCGAGATTGTAAGCAACCAACCGACGAACCGTATCTCAGTCTTACGATCATAAGTGAAAGCCATAAAGATAAGAATCAACTGTAGATCTGAGCGTGTCGTAGTCATATGAAAAAGTATTCATTTGGTAATAGAGTATTAGTTGGATAAACACTGCATGATATTTCAAAAAATACATTACTGGTATCTCTTTATCACAATCATCTTTCGATAAATTAGTTCTGATGACATTCCTGAAAACGAAATGAAAATCAGATGTATTGATTTCAGATGTTCTTCAAAGCGTGATGTCGGAAAACGGCGGTACGGTTATATCACGGGCGTCCACACCTCGCCCTCTCGCTGATAACCCAGTGAATGCACCTTTGCGTTCGAGACATGACCAATTTCTTGCAAGTTCCGCGGAAAGAGCTCAGCAAGCTACGAGGACTTCTTCAACCGGTCGAAATTCTAATGGAAACTTCGATTCGCCCCCATTACCATACCATCGCCAGATAACGACCGGGTCCTTGTTAACTTCCACCCATCGTGAATCTTCAGCTTTCGTACCAGTAGTACCAACTCGGGCTATACACCCTGTTATATATCCCAATGAAATGCATCCAGCATTAATACCATCAGAAATAATGGAAAGAGAAAGAATGTTAGATAGAGAACGAGCTGAACCTGCTAAAGGATCACCTGATAGAGTATCCAGTAATTTCCCTAAGAGGAATTCATTCGATTTAATGGCAATGATGGTTGAAAAAAGAAAAGAAGTAGCGTTAAGAGAAGCAGCTGCAGCTATGTTACTCCCGCACCATAGAACGCCGTCAATAGATGGCATAATATCTGATGGATCTCCTCAACCGCCCATTTATGGACCACCTGGGGCATTCCTGGGAGCACCAGGTCCATCACCTACCACTGGCAATAGTTTTACATTTCCGGGGGCTGGACTTTTTCCACCAGGAGCCGGGCCTCATCAAATGCACCCACACTTAGATAGACGATTATTAAGGGCTCCGGGAAGAGCATCGAGGCCGAAGAAACAATTTATATGCAAATTTTGCAATCGCCAATTTACGAAATCATACAACTTGCTGATCCACGAAAGAACCCACACGGACGAGCGGCCATATTCCTGTGATATTTGCGGGAAGGCGTTCAGAAGACAGGACCACTTGCGAGATCACAGGTAAGATAAAATAATCATAATAATACTAGCATAATTCAACTGTAATTTTCGTACCCACAACCTACAATTACTGTTGTTGTTGGTGGCGAGTCCGCTTTCTTGCACATTTTAATTTTCTACTACAGTGATCATAGTACGTATTAAGACCTAATTTAAATGCACGTAACAGGCAGCCGGTGTAACTCAAGTTGCAGATGTTAAGCCGAGTGTGGCCACATCCGCTCCACTACTTGGAAATGGAATATTTATAAAGCTCCTCAATCTAGCGGGCGTTTCTTGGAAATCGACCTATCTTGATTAATAAGTGCGGTTATCTGTTTAGACTTTCAATTAACTGTTCTTTACATTAACGTTCTCAAAGTTATTTAAAGACTTACTCGACGTTGATAAGTAAGTAATAAACATTTTATGATTATGTTGAAATCCTTTTGAATTTTAAAATACGAAACGGCGTGTGTGGTACCACAGATACAGGTTCAAATGTTTTATTCCATCGTACAATATCAAATATATTTAATAAACATAAAAGTTATATTGATACAAAATATTACATTCATCGTCTTTATGTATCCGTTTCCATAGACCAAGAGGATAAAGATTGAGAAAAGGTCTCGGTATTCTTTTTAATAAAATGTTTATAATTTAATACAATGAAAATGTAAATAATACATTATAATGCGGTCATTACATAAAGTAATTAATTAACAGAATGACTTTAGCGCGAGAATGAAGACACGCGAAACAGCTGGTCGCGTATGTCAATATCAGGCCAGTTTCACCTGCTCACCGTTTGTTTTTATAGAGGTAAAATACTGCAACGTAGAGCAAAAATAAGGCAAGCAGAGCTCTATCATTCTCTAACACTTATTTATCAATTAAATAATATTTTTAAACCTATAAACTTTTGTACAGATTGGATTTGCTTTTTTAAATGTATCCAAAAATCAGGGATATAATTGAGTCTGGAATCTAATCAGAAATTAGCACAGATATAAAATGATTTATTACTGTTATGAAGCCGATAATTTGGGAACACTACTCGTAGTTTGTGACCTATCCCAAATATTATAAAACTTGGCGCAATTACAACATTATGAAGAGTTTTGGCACAGAGAATAGTTTAGGAGGTTGTTTTAAATTTATTATATTTTTAATGAGTTTTCCTCAACTCTGATCAGTCATTATTGATCGCGGAGATAGTCCTAGTTCAGTAAGACAGCTTAGCGCTATAATTCACTACACTACGTAATTGTAGATTGGCAGATTTTACAAGATTCTTAGTTCCTTACGAAGTTATCCTTCAACGTTACAGAAATATTCACCGTATATAATTTCTTAAAATGCTCACCACAAATTTGAATTCCAAATTTTCCGAGGAGGAGACAGAATTGTAAATCATAAAGCTATCTCTCGTTATTTTTTTCTTACTTACCACTCAATAATACATGTCCTAAATCTCGCTTTGAGTAAGAAAGCTAAGTCGATCTCACATTGCCGGTAAAAACAAGAATGCCTCAACAAATTCTACTTATTGAATACGTTCCCACAGTATTATTTATTATTATCCATCTATAAAATATCGATGTATTGTTTCTATAAAAAGCGAAGCGATTATTTTGAATTAGAGAAAAAAAAAAGAATTAATTGGGTTTTTTTATTGCGCGCCGTTACTTCATGTGGATTTTTTGATCAGCTTTAAACTGCGGATTAAAACCTGCATACATATTATTCCAGACAAAAAGTTTTAAATTATATCTACGTCGTGCATTCATCGTTAAATCTTATTATACATTTATACTTATATATAGTATGTTGCCGGCCAATCCCCATGTTAAGCGTACGTTGGTCATAACACCGTCTTTAATAGGATTAAAAATGCAATAAATATTGAAATTTCATAGTACAGGTCCACACAGTGTATTCTGATCGTAATTTTTAAGCTTTCGGTCATCAACCTTAACTTGGCTGTGCCATAAAAAATATTTTATTTGGGAGAGTTGATTTTGATTATGTACGCTTATTAAACGCATGCATATTCCTTATTGTACTATATTTTTAAATATATACATATGTACTTATATTTGATATAAACAAACTGTTATAAACAGTTTATCTTGCCTGTGACAAACTAGAGTAGGAATAAATTCGAAATATAGGATAGCGTACGTTGTACCAACTTCCAAAATATTTACTAAATAACACATAGAAAATTAAAAGTAATTGTAAAATGGCCAATCGATATTATGATTGTCCCTATTTTCACTACTTTTATTCCAAGTAAAATATATCATACTATCTGCATATAATAAAAGAGTAAGATAAAAATACTACATATAATTATACAAATAAAGCCATAGAAACTAACTGGAATACTGAATGTCCTAAATATCAGACTGATAGAAAGTTCAGTCGCCATAACGCTGATATTGGTCTACAATTCGTAGAATTTAGTTTACTTATCGTTTTTTCTTAATTGAATTAGCTAATTCGCTCAAAAACATGCGATAAAATGTTGTAATGATATTTGTAATCTAATAATGATAAATAAAAATACTTAGTATCAAATATTATGGCCTGGAATATTTATTGGTGACACTCCAATGGGCAGCGAGCGAAGGGGGAGGGGGTAAGATAAAATGACGTTTCTTTGACCGCTGCACACGGTACTAAGTTGAAAAGAGATGTCTAGAGATTTTAATGCATTTTTTATAAAAGTAATGTTCAAGTTAAAACATAATTTTATTTTTAGTAATACGTATTTATATACATTGTTTAAAATTTAAAATAGTACATGTAAATATATTTTAAGTATGAAAATGTAATAATTAATAGAATAACAGTATAATAAAATATTTATATACAAATTTGCATCCATTATATTAATTATCAGTATTGTCTAATATTCGATTATATTTTAATCTGCATGAATTTTTTTAAAGTAAGAGCTTCTGTTCCAATCTTCTAATAAATACTAACATTATACCCCGTATAGCCTTCTGTGAATTTATGAATTTCGATTCGTTTCTTTGCATTTTTCTTTTTTCATAATTTAATTTAGCATACAATCATGTTCATATAGCAAATTTCTTTGCCGAGCTAAATTTCTGACTCTAGTGATTGCCAGACATGTAATACTGGCCGACAACTTTTCTCACTCCTTTTTTATATAGCAATACTGTCTGTTTCGTAATGTGCGACCGTAACGATGATTACGTGTTACCGCTTAGTATGATGGCGTATGACTTACGCTTTTCCTAGCCTTCTCCGCTTCCCACACACGTCTTTCCACCCCGCGCAACCTTGCCGCCCCGTCGCCCGCGGATCATGACAGTGTGATCAACGAATTTGCTAGGCTATAGTCATAAACGTGTTGCTGGGTGACTTATATTCATCGATAATAAAGAATAAGGAATAATAGTGGCTGACGTGATGATCAAATATTATTTTTGATCATCATCCACCTAATATCGTTCGGCTGTTGGACGTGGGTCTGAACTTAAAATTAGAAAGGTTAAAGCAATAGATCCTCACCCTGACCAACGTCAGTCTGGCAGACTTTATACGATTTAGAAAACGATTTTGAAAACTCTGAGGTGTAAAAGTTTTCTTACGATGTTTTTCGTCACCGTTATAGCGATCATTTCATAAAATATCAGTTCCTCGTCATTTTTACGGTACGGTGTCCATTATAATCATGTACCTGTGAATCCAAACGTTTGTCAATTCGGAAAATTATCAAAACTTTTTAAGCAATAATTACAAACATACAATACAATAGTCTTAACAGACAGGCAAAATTTAAGTCATCTGAAACGAAATTTTCCATACGAACCAAATTGTTCACAAATTTGGTAACAATGAGACTGGTTTTCATTCAGTAATAAAAATGAACATGTTTAATTGACAATTTATTACTCTCAATATATAAAAGGCAGAATACATTTAATACTCAAAATAAGAATTGTATCGAAAATTCATAACACTTGGCACTTCGGGACGTACTTAATAGCCTGCGCAAGTTTTAGTAAATTTGACATCCGCCTAGAAGTGACTAAAGCAATTGAATCCAACATTGGTATAAGAAGCGTTTGATAAAAAACACATAACATGGACCATAGTATTACGGGCTTAGTGATTTTTGATGAACCATAATGCCTGGATGGTATTCGTCTCACATTAATGTTACGCGTTTTTTTTCCTTTCGATCCGTAATTAGTTTAGAATGTGATGATTCATCCGATTCTATTGGTGCTAAAGCAACGTAATGGCAGTTCAAAAACGATATGGTCAGCAAAATGGTCGAAATAAATTTTTATGAATGTAACTTTACGCTTCGTTCAATGTTTCTATCATCTATGAAATTCTCTTTTCTAAGTCTTGCTACACATGCCAACATATTATTTTGTAATACTTTGTAATTGCGACCAACCTCTTGAATGTATTTTGAATTTTCTTCAGCAGTTTCATTTACTATTCATCAAATATTATACGAATTTTATGATAATAGTTTGGGGTTGCAAAAAAGTACTCTTAGTTTTGAGTCACCTTTTAATATCATTTGCGTTGTCATATTCTATTAACTACCATTCGCTGGAATTTTCCATTGCTGCAGACCATGTTTATGCCTATACCGTACTTGTTATCTAATTGTTATCAATTTGCAATAATAAAAGATAGATACGAAATAAAATATCAAACAAAAATATTGTATTTGATATTCCTTACTGGACGTAAATAGAAGCGCTCTCAAAATTCTTTCTTTGTCGACCCTACAATCCGTACACGTGGAGAATTCGTATCGGTGATATGCCTTTTTATAATATATTAATTTGTAACTTCAATAGAACGTGACAAAAACTTTTGAATTTTACGATTTTTTACCGATTTTATCTTATTCAACGCCATAAGTAGCAGTTCAGTACGGTTTGGGATTTGTGTCAAATATTGCACAGGTTTCTTTGTCTATACACTATTAATAATTTGATAAATTGACATAGCTATTAAAAGTATTGTGTTGAAAATGTAGATAATGTTCCTTTGTAATTATACCTATATAGTTCTTATGTTTAATTATTATTTTTTTTATTTTATTTAAGTTTCGCAAAGAGTTCAAAATTATTTCTTTACTTAATTATTAAAAATCAGAGAAGTAAAACAACATTAACCGTATTTGTAATTTTCTGCGGAAATAAGCCATATTCAAACCGAGCGAATTAATTAATATACTTACACGCCAGGTCTCTTATGGGAGAGGCAGAGTGCATTTTTTCCATGTAACCCGGTTAGCGCTCACGTAACTAAATTTGTAAGTAAATTACATTAATGATGTTGAGCGAATAATTTGGAATAAAATTTCGGTAGAGTTAAATGGTAGTATTAAAAGTGTATCAATTGAATTAAAAAAATTGTTTTCACCACCTAACAAAATGAAAATAAAGCTGAATAATAAGGCATCAAGATTCCATACAATCTTTAAGCAAGGAACGAGATGTAAACAAAATGTACAGAAGAAAAAAATATCTTGAGTCAGCTCGTGTATGCCGCGTCATTATTATGTGCAGTTACAATGTTTTTTGTCGCGGCTATTATTATGTTATGATTGCTTTTATAATCGAGGTGCATAATACAGCCACGAGACCTGCATAATACCAGTTTATTATACCCCTATGCTGTAATTAATAACTCAGACGAAAAAACAGCACGCCTTTGACCGTCCAAGGACATGGAACTCGAGCAGACGATTCTCCGAAAAATGGATATTTCATCACGATTCATACAAAAACCGTAGCAAAATTATTGATAAAATATGGCACACATGGTATAATTATTCGATTTGGTAAAACGAACGAAATCGCTCCACTCGCATACTAAACGTGGAAGCTTTACGCAAATAAAAAGCCTCAGAGGCAGTCTTATCTACCAACCGATTAAATCGGGGTCCCGTCAGACATTCTCGGTATGTAATTTTTAAGTTTGTTAAACATTAAGACTATAATGAAGCGAATTTCGTTTAAACGAAATTTAAAGAATAAATTTAAAGAATATTAGTATTCTTTTTATGTAAATTTGAACGCTAAAATGTTTCGTCCATCCAATTAACACTAAAAGTATTAATGTTTTAAAATTTAAAATAGGAATGCGTTACACTCTTTCTTTTAACAAACCCTATTTATTTTATTACGTTTTATTTACATCAATGAATAGTATTGTTATTGACATAAAAATAAAGATTGTAATAATAACAAAAAAAAATGATAGAGACACGTCCAAAGCATAACTTTGACAGATAATTACGTAGCTACGTTTTTATAAGATGTGTCAGAGACAACGTTTTGTCATATGAATATGTATTGAGATTGACCGTAAGATAGTCATGTAAATATTTGACGATAACGAAGCAATTATTATAATTCCAGTAGAGTTAAAGATAAAAACTCCCTCATTTACATTACATAAACATTATAAACGATTACACGTTGACTGGATAAACTAAAACTATCTCCAATCAACGTTCCAAAATTCCTACACTAATAAGAGATCATCAACTATCCCCCAGAGATGAGATATGTCCATACATACAAACAACAGCTTTTACACCATAAAGCTTTAAGA
>DWED01000545.1:0-10955 GCA_018245795.1 Protelbella ruficauda | reverse complement strand
TGGGGTTTATATACGTACCAGAACTAACTGGTAGTGCTTGCTATCTGGACGATGGAGCTACGGTAGCGGAATTTAAGTGATCTTATTTGGTAGCCGGAGCCGATTGGGGCGCTCCGTACGCCTTGCCGCGCGTGTTGCGAATCGACAATATTTACCTGCTCAAACGTTTTGCCTAATTATGACTTGGACCTCTGCCCTACCTACATTTAATTTTCTCTCTCCTTCGTGTGTTCATTGCCTATCCGTATTTTAATACGTTTTTATGGATCATACGTATTAAATTTGTAAGAGATTCGACCCGGTCTTGTTAAAAACGTAGAAACCTTTGGGCACTTATTTCCGGATGTTACCTCCATATAAATTCATACCAAATTTCAGCTGGTCTTCATCCTATAGTATTTTATAGTATTTGGGCAAAGATGTGCTTCTTCTAATAAAAAACCATGTTGTACCACGTTGTTCGTTATTGTCGTACTAAGCTTAAGTAGGGATATGCCTGTAAGTAGCTTCAAATTGAATCATTTCTAGTTTTATTCGAATTAGCTTCCGATGTAAATATACTAATCTTAAAATCCTGGCAAGAAACAATGTATTAATGCCAAAATTTCCGATTATATACGAAACGGCTATTATATTCCAATTGATTTTTCCACAAGCCAAGTTTGTAAGAAAACATTATTACCGCACAAAGTTCTGCCATCGGACTGTATTATTAAAGTTATATCCAACTGGGCCGCGCAGTCAACCATTTCCAATGCGAACTGCAAACTCGACTTATTGTGTCAGTTCATCTCTATTCAGTGTATTCGAATTTAAATTTAGTTTTCATTGTAATATATTGATATACTTTGGTAATTATATATTAAATATGTTTTCTCACAATTACGAAAAGCCGATCGTTTTCAGAAAAACATATACAAAAGAAATTGAACAAGAACTTGGCACACAAAATATACAAAGCGTTAATAAAAAGGTAATTAGAAAATCTATGAAATTGCTTATTATTTTCGGGTATAATACCGATTTATTGATGTATCGCGTGACTCCTTTTATGACAGCAAACAAAATGACTATAGTTTAGCGAGCTTACAAAATTCATATTGTAGGACTTTATAGGTCATCCAAGCCACTATATAGAACTATTAAGTGATTATGTTTACATACTCAAGACTTTTTTTTCAAACAGATGAAGTAAAACAATCGTAAATAATAACATAAATAAATTGCGTGGCAAAGAGAAGAATCCCGGCTTCCAAGGAGGGAGGTTGCAATCTAAATCTACTAGAGCTCTCACCCGTTTTGGCAATAATTTTTAAGTACTTATATAAAAATAAATGTCAGGACAGATAGCGTGATTTTTTTTGAAATTTTTTACGTTATAAGTTATTATTATCATCGCTTATCACTATTACGCATAATTAATTAAAGTACTGACTAATTGTATGTTATTACCGATGAAGTATTTCATAACATTGCATAAAGAATGAAGAGTTACATAAGTGCATTGAAGAAAAATAAGGTACCAATATAGTCAAGTGTGAATAATTATTCAATAATAATTAATCAATTATAATTGATCGTATTGTGTAAGTTTTATCAATTTAAAATAATCATTGCGTTATAATACAGACGGCTGATATTGTCTTAGTCCGGTTACCACGACTAAATGGTATTGATATATAGTTTTAGCTTTCATACTAAATACATTTTAATGCGCTACACCGTCTTGAGATAATTTTAGACGAGATATTGTCAAAGGGGAACAATTATATTATAAATCCACATATAAATACGTAGCTACTCGCAAGTGTCTAGTAATTCTTTCAACCACGACTTTATACTTAACTAGATATATAAATCTATAAATTTGCTTGCTTACAGAAATTCTTGTACTTATAAACTTATATAAACTAACTCCTTAATTATCAAGACAATTTTTAGTGCAACCGTTCCAGTGACCTGTATTACAATGTTTACTAGTAAAAAGGTTGACAGTGAAATAGACCAAACTAAAACTAAGTTAGTCCCAGAACACAGCGGTGGCGAGATATGATCTGAATGTTAATTTTTTTTAATCCACTTCACGCACCGCGTAATAGAAAATAGTATCATTAAATTGGTGAAAAATGTTGAATTTATTTAAAGTGACGCTAGCCGACACAACTGTGTAATAAAATTTCCAACTTAGTTCGTTATTTTTAACAAGGTTCTAACAAATAGCTGACCGTTGACACTTACCTCACTGACCCGCAGTTTGTCACTTAAAACGATAGTAGATAAATCTAGAGCGCAATTTAAACACTTCCCAACTTTTTAACGCTTTAATCATATAATTATTACAATATAAAATCATAATAATAAAGCGTCTCCATCTAGTCCATTTTCCATGTAACTTTTTCATGTACTTGGATGATTACTTTTTTTATAAACAATGACAATTTAAATGGTTCTGCGTTTACAAGAACTATGCAGTTAACATTTCGGTTTGTCTTTTATAAAAGCATTGAATAGTTTTATGCGGTGGGGCAAAAGTAATGACCTAATATGAATCGCCTACCATTTTTTTTAATATATAAATTTGGGTTCTGATTACATAGACAGTTTATTAGAAAGTGTGAAATTTATGACTTTCAATTGAAAACATGATGTCGTTATGACCACCTTCAGAGTCAATCCACATTTATACACATATAATTACAAAAGTTAATTGTCAAGAATACGTCCTATAATTTTAACTAACTTAAGGTATTTGAAAATTATCAAAATTATTTCTATAAAATTTAATACGACATATCTCGTTTAGTAGAGTATCCCAAAAAGGTAAACACCGTACAATCGAACCAGCCAAAAACACAATTCACACAAGACCCAGCGAACCACAACGTGTTGGACTAAAACAGAATTGAGTTAACATTACATTTTGTCACGACTATTTACCTATATATCGTAATCACTATATAATTGCAATTATATTGTGACTTTAGAAAGGCCGGCTACTTATTATCTTGCAAAATCTAATAGGCTTCCGACTTTCGCAATGCAAAACTGAACATCTTCCTTCCCAAGATAACACAATCGGGCTTAAGAAAGACTTTTATCAGCAATCTCAACCCAAGTCGTTATAACAGTCGTAAAAATAAGATTATTTGAGGATACATTTTCCGATATTTGTAACAGATTCATTGCTCGTTAAGCATCTTTATCTCTTGGTTATCACCACATAAATCTGAAAAAAAATATTTACCATTTGTTAGATAGTAATACATGGACGGGCTAAACTAAGAATATGTGGTTAAATCACTTGAATGTACAACTCTGATTCACACGAAGCTTTCGAATCACGCTCTACTTTTACTTAGTATGTATAAAGTCCGAATATTGTCCAATTGTTGGTTGTGGGGGACCCCTATCTAAGGCCTTTACGATACTTTTATTGTCAATGCCTCCTGGACACACGATCGCAGTGTTTAATTACCTAATGTATTTATTATAGTGTCCATACAAAGTGCTCCTTGAGTTCAAACGAGAGCCTCAAACACAAACTTCTGTGTGAAGTTGCTATCCCCTATAAATTGAATTTCGAATGCCTTGTGCACCCATAATTACCCTAGCGCTCATACCCTTTATACTACAATTCTAAGAGTATTCTAGACAACATCCTTATGTACAACTACGTACACAATTTAAATTTAGTCGCTGACACGAATATAACTATAACTAAACAAGTTGTTTGTGAATTCATGTAGATACATTGACACATGATGCCACTATAATATTATATTTAGTGATACGTTTATTTTGAAACTAAACGCTGCTTCGAATAAAGCCTATATTGATATTTAGGTTAGAATAGCACACTATGCTAGCAGTATTAATTGATTGCATCTAAGCTAGCTAGTACCGGATTACATTTTTAAACGATAAAGAAGAGACAGTTGACAATGGTGAAATACAAATTATATACAAAGAATAAATAGTGACAATTAGACATCTTCATTATGTAGGAAATCAAAAACGACACGACGAATAAACTTGGGGGGTGCCCATCACGAACCCACGTCAGATGAGGACGTCGCGCACCCAAATCTAGAAATCTGGAAAAGGATAAGGGCATTAAGCCGGGGATTTCCATTAACAAGTGTAGGAATAAGCGATGGAGACGCAAAAAACTAGGGTATCGGAGAATCTACCTTGTTTTTCTACAAATCTTCATAATCAAGCTCTAAGTGGGGAACACGGCGGTGTCTTTCGTAGCGCGCGGAATGTTTTTAAGTCCCCTTCAATAACAAACGAGATAGAGGAACTCCAGTGTCATACCATCAATCAACCTGAGTCTCTTTATGAGGCGCTGTTGGGATCGAGGCAGAACAAGAAAGCGCACTCATGGTTCTGATAAGTGGCGCAGAGATGAATATCCTGGGATTTTAGTTCAGTGAAGTACAGTAGAACACTTTTTCATCTCCACGTCAGAAGATCATGGAACTCATCATAAATGCCCATTCAGGATGGATTTCGGTAAATAAAAGAAGAATACTAAACACTTATCAAATATTGATAAGCTCATTTGAGCTCCATAAAGCCAGAACCGATCTGCTTATCTCAGGTCAATCCCGATCGTGATCATAATTTATGTTCAAGGTCTTTGGCCCGCTAAACAAACTAAATATGTGGTCACAAACTCATATCAGTCTCCTCCGTAGCGCATAATAAAGTGAGCTTCGACCATACTTCAATTTCAAGGCAAAATCAATATAAAAGCCTAGATTGTAATGGGCTCCTGCACGTTGAATACAGCAACATACCAATTCATCGACGTCACAGGACTACAAAAGAGAAAACAACATGACTTGTGATTAAAGTATGTGACCGTTAATACGAACAACGCGAATTTAAAGTCGCTTTCGGAGCAACATTTTGTGAAACAAAACCTGGCTTCGTGCAGCTGTGGGCGGCAGCGATTGCTCACAGTCTCATACCGATCGGGCGATTCGTTGCGCCTGTTGTTTCGCGTTTCATTCGTCAGCGGTCTAAAATTGAAAAAGCTTTGATTGGCTCCAGTCAGAACTAGAAAAGAATCGGCTCGTACTGTATTCTCTGCCGATTTCAAAGGCACCTCGAAGCCACTGCTAAAATTGAACATTGAACTGCTAAACGTACGTAACTGACTTGAATCGTATATTAGAATGGCTTGATAACATGGAATACGCTTCAGTGAAATATAAATATATGTAAGTATAATGAGTAAAAAATCATTTATACGTGATGTGCGCTTTACTAACACCAGGAAAAGGAGGCTTAAAAGGTTTGAAAATAAAATTGAATTACCAGCTTCCGGGCGTAATCCTTTTGCGGTGCGAATCGCTCTAAAGTTAGAATGCGCATTACCAACAAAACGTTGCTAGCGCTTCTAGACTAACCGCAAAAGGGTCGTATTCCATGTTTGAAATGCAGTGCTTAAACGGTAATATAAATAAAACTTAACGCGTTAAATTTATAATGGAATCATGTTATAGAAAACCTAATGTTATAAAATTTGTTACTCGCTTGTTTTCTAAAATATGTGGCCCTGCTTGAAGTGATTTATGTTGCTAATAAATGCGGACTGTACTTATCGTAAGTTTATTGCGTAATAAAATATTTTACCTCGCTACTTCATCATCATCACAGCCATCATCATCAATCTATTTTAGTCCACTGCTGAACATAGGTCATGCTATGCTACGGCACTTCATGCGGATTGTCAAACATATAAATCGCAATGGACAACTTGTATAAAAAAATTCTTACTTTCCCACCTTTCTACCAATGTTTGTAAATAATTAAGTAATATTACCTAATAGAAAATATTCTACAAGTCATTAATGCCTAAGGACCAAAATTATCGGATGTTATTTCACTTCATACGCCGTTTTATATACATTCACTAAATAAGATACCCTACAAAGGTTTACATAATTGACTTATCAAAGCTGGACAAAGCTATTGCAAGTATCCAGGTATTTGAAGCATAAATAGTCGGCCGGAGTAATAGGCGGCCATTAAAAATGAATTTTGAAAAATCTCGGAAGTAACCACGGGACTAACCAAGGAGTAGCACTTCTGTTCTATATTTTTTTTTAATCTGTGATCGTTAAAAAATGTATAAATTTTGTTTAAACACAGATTATGAAATACAAACGTATAAACAAAAATAGAACAAATGATAAGAATAAGCGAACGCTGCGAAACGAATATAAACTATTTATTTTATTTCCGAGAAACATCCAAGAAAAATACGAATTCAAAATGTATTCTAAGCGAGTAAAAGGAAAGTTGAGACGCTTAAAAAGTTTGATATTGACAATAAAATTGAATTAGCAGGCGCGAGAGAGTCTACGTCTGTTGGTAATCCTACTGCGCCAGAAGTTGCCATGCACAATGCCGACAAACAGACTTACCAACACTGACGTCTTTGTATTTGAAATGTAGCAATAAACCACAATCTTAGTTATGTTTGATGTACATTGCAAAGCTAGACATTTTTAAAAGGATTCTTATTGATCAATAGGCCCACCTATTCCATAGGACGTAAACGTAACTGGTGAAACGGGGGAGTGTACTACACTCCTCTGCCTACCCTTTCGGGGATTGCAGGCGTGATGTTACATACGTACGTACGTACTTATTTATCTTATTCGAAATATAAAATATTCATTTAATAACGTAACGTTTTCAACATACTAATTTAATAATTGGCCACATCAGCAAGGGCATATTTTATTGAGAGCCATGTTGATATTTATTAACCATTTAATCTACAGTATTCTACATCGCACTATAATTTAACTAATACGCCGAATACAGTAAATGCTACACAGCTTATGTCAAGTGAATAGCGCTGAAACATATAGGTACCCCACAGTTGTATAGCACGACCTAAATGCTCAATCAACCTCTGTTTCATAATAGTATTACTCTAGCTTGCTTTAAGGCTACGCAGGACACATTTAGATATTAATCTTGAACATCGGATTATGTAGCAAAAACATGTTAAGGTTGTCAAGTACACTAAGTTTCCTTTGAAGGTAACAATTACATTCGCTGTTTTGAAAAAAATTACAAGATCCGTACAAATACCTTTTCGCCGTCCGAAATGTATATTTACATAATTTTTTAGTATATTTGAGTCATAGTACCTACATAGATTGTATTTATAATTATGTGTAATTTAGTCAAGTAGCGAACAAGCATTTCGACTAAACCGTATAACAAATAGGGAATGTAACAACGTTTATTTTTAGTTTTTTGAATTTATTTCACAATCCACTGATACAATGCAATAGGCGGTAAGTTATGTCCAGTGAATGGGCCCCAGACAACGTACCCAAAGGCTGTGCAATGCGATCTAAACGCTCAAGCCTTTGTTTCTGAACGCTATTAAGCCAGTGCCCAGTAAACTTGAAATTCCACTTGAACCCGACCATGTATATTAAAAGCATAACATAATCCAATGTACTCTATATATACCTACCCCATTGTTCATACAGTCAAGGTGTATTCTGAATAGCGAACATAAAAATTATTATTAACCGACTTAAAGAAATAAAACTATCACTCCCATTTAGATACTACTGGCATGAACAAAACAAAATGTGAAAAAATTGAAATGAGAAAACAATTTTACGTGTTTTTAATATGCGCAATAATACGAGTCCGGCGCCTGCCTGTTTTATTCACTCCGAATATTTATTCCAGTTCTCGACGTACGTTATAATGTTTGTATCATATAATAGAATAACTTAGTTAAAACGCGCCCCTTTTTAACATTCATAACACGTTGTCGTTTAACAACACTAACATTATTAGTAATTTCGCCTCGTTCGGCAACGAGATGAAATCCCCGTGGCACTCGCCGATGTTGCAGCGTCACTTCGTCTCGCATTATAAAATATGCAGATAAGTTACGGGAATTGATTCAAAGCACAAAGGAGGCGAGCAAGCTGTCTATAGGCGGGCGTCGAGATTTCGGCAGTAATTTCCCGAGAGAGTACACCTTTATCTTACCATACTGGAAATATTTTGAATTACGCACTCACTTATTTTTAAACAGTAGTGTAGTAAATACCTTGTAGTGCATTGCCTATACATACGTAAAAAACAGTTTCTACCGCGACTTCGTTCACGCGGAAGCTTAAATAGCGCGCATGCTTCTCATGTCTTATGTAACTGTTTCAGCTGTTCTGTTACAGAGTTCGAGGTGTTCCATAACGAATTTCCAAAAAAATTGTTTTATCGTTGTACTCCTAAAACGAAAAACAGATGGTGTCACACACAAACACTCAAACACGCCATTTGCTTAGGATTCGATCATTCGAACATAATTTTGTACATAATAAAATAAAGAGTAGCACATGTCCTCCTCCGATCCGTAAACTATTTCCATGTAAAAAATCACATCGACCCCTTGCTCCGTTGCTGCTAAAAGTAGGACAAACCCACACACATACTTTTGCATTTATAATATTAGTAAGGATCAACATATGATATATGATTTCGGCTCGTGCCCGTAAAGTCCAGTTAAGAGTTTGGTCTTACTTTTATTATAAAAACTTTGTAAATCAAACTGGAAATATGTGGAGTCTACGAAAATCTCATGTAATTTGATTTCTACACTTTTTGAAAGGCTTTAGTCGTACAACGTCAATAGTGGAAAAATGACAAATGGTTGGAAAATGTGAAAGGAAGAAGACATCTTAAGAATCAAATATGGCAAGTGACATTTGACTCAATATGGATGAATATAGCTCAAAATAAATAAGATAGTAGTATCTGCTACATTACTAAGTCAAGTGATTTAACTGGAATTTTGGACAACTTGCACTTTTTATATGCGTAAACTAACGAGCGTTATAATAGTTGCGCACGGTCGCTGGCGTCCGTGGGCGTCTACAACCTACTCCGAACAGACTGTAAGGATACTCCTACATTTATATTATCAGTTTAGCTCATATTTATTATTAAAGAGACAACTAGTTTTATGATCTTGAGTGGTAACAGGATTGCTGAAATAGAAAACTATCCATGAAATAGTAGATACTTGTTAAATTCGAAGTGAGTCAACAACGAACTACTGCACCTGAAGAGTGAAATATTTGCCTCTAATATATACGCAGGCTTGCAATCATCATCTACAAACTGAAACACAAATTATTTTAATTACAATTGCTTCGCGATAGTAATAATTATGGCGTTAGTGCTCTGCTTTGGATATTTCGTTCCTTTGTCTTTATGCGCTTTATACATTTTCCTACATAAATATTGTATTCTTTTGATATTTCTCTCTTAAGACACTTAATCTTTTATTATTTTGCGATCGGTTAATATTTTGCATTTATTTTATTAATTATCAATATACACATATTAATATCATAAAGTTAAATAGACGAGGTCGGTTATACAAGGGTACTACTTATACCACACTGAAATGTCTTCCAGTGGGCCCGGTGGTAGAAAGATCACTTGATAAAGCCAACCTAGTACATCATCATCATCATTATCAGCCTACTCCTGTCCACTGCCGGACATAGGCTTTTCCAATGGCACGCCACTGAGCTCGATCTTCAGCTCTTCGAATCCAACCACTGCCAGCCATTTTGCGTATATCGTCACTCCACCTAGCTGGAGGGCGTCCTACGTTACGTTTGCCAAGTCACGGTCACCACTCCAGAACACGTCTGCTCCAGCGGCTATCGGTTCTGCGACAGACGTGACCAGCCCACTGCCACTTCAGCTTGCTAATCCTTTGGGCTATGTCGATAACTTTGTACTGTACTGTAATATTACTAGTACTGTAATATAATTGTGTATTTTGTACTAAAACTACATCTCTATCACTTTGCGAGCGACGTGCGTTTGAAATCCTGTTTTAGCCATAAGTTTTTCAATAGCATTTCTTTGCCATGCTTACTGCTCCTGTTCAGATAATGCTCCTATACAGATGTGTGTTCCACACTAGTGTTGCTTTCGTTTTTAAGAGGTAGTTTATTTTTATTATTCATATAATGGCAACGTTAGTAAATACCAATGGCAACGCAATTGCAATATATCTCAGGGCCTGTACCTCAATGAGTGTTACCAGCGATGACACGTGGCGCCGAAAGGTGGTCCTCTACTCGAAATTCGTTCACCAATCAACCTGCTTTGGATGGTCAATGGTGGCACTTAATGAAAATATTAATTATGTATTCTTTTACTTATTTACTGTTTATTAATTTCGCAATAGATGGACATTCTCATTGACACTTGACTAATATTCCATAAGTTTAATGACGCAAACGAGCAACAAATATTTCGCGCCTCCCTTGGTCTATTTATGTATTGCTCTACAATAGCCTAAGTTCGTATCACGCAAGTATCAGGGGTTTTACGTAAGAATTCGAGATCATTTCTAAACATGCCACCTCAGCTGTGATTTCTCGGAATGGAGGCAGAGTGGAACGACATTCGTACAGTAACGGTAAGTTTACGCGAGTGGAATTTAACTCGTGTATCTATTATCTCTGTCTTTAGAACCAAAATTAAAACTTACCGGCGATAGCCGTAACACTCGTATTCATACCGCAACAGGGAAATAGGACGTGCATAAAATTGATAGGAAATAATCTGACAATTTCGGTAGGATTTTACCTTGAAACCGAGGTGCCGGCATAAGCTGCTAGGTGTTACAGATAAAATATTCAACCGCACGTGTTTACACGAGAAAGTCATAACAAATGTTAACGTTGCTTAATAAATAGTGGGTAAACACTGTCCCGTAGTAGTTAATTATACAAAGAGCGGCGCGCGGCGGGCTGCGGACTGCGGACGGCGGGCGGCGGGCTGCGGGCTGCGGGCTGCGGGCTGCGGGCTGCGGGCTGCGGGCTGCGGGCTGCGGGCGGCGGGCGGCGGGCGGCGGGCAGCGGGCAGCAGGCTGCGGG
>DWED01000544.1:0-10958 GCA_018245795.1 Protelbella ruficauda | reverse complement strand
ATCTGGACGAGGCTCAGAGGGAGAAGAGTGAAGCGAGGAAAAACGCAGACTACAGCGACGATGAGGCTGATGGGGAGCCGAAGAAGACCGGTCTCAATAGAACTAGGTATGTTGTACCACCAAAGATACCTATTGTATATTCATCAACAAATACATTCTTATGAAGTAGATAGCAATAACGGAATCCACATACTTGTGTGTCATCCAATTTTACAAATAAAAAATGTATATCGTGTCATATATATAAAATTCTTTGTGAACAGAAGTATATAAAGACATTTCTGTACCATATATCATTTTATACATTTACCAGTAATATTCTGCCAAGAAGAATGTTTCAAGAATGTTTCAAAGAGTTTTAAAAGGTACAATTATAAATAATGAAGCTATATATTTACCATGGATACCTGTGTCGGTATCTGTGGATACATATAAAGGTACTATGGATATATCGAAACATACTTTGGATACTAATGAGCCTATAATTCAAGCAATGTTTCGAAACAGTATTTTCAATTGTACATACAGCAATATGTGGCCAGCATTCTTTTATTTTCATTAATCTTTTGTGCATAATTTGTTTTGTAGTGTATATGGATTTTGGTTTATAAATACAAGAAGAAAGATTATTTTCTTTATCCATTTCGGTGATGGGACACGAAAAACTATTTCAGATCAGAGCAGGGCAAGGAGGATTTCGGGATGCAAGTTAAACGGACACAGTACGAACAAATATTTTTTGTATATGCATATTAATTTTAATGTATCTCATACTAATGTAGTCTTAATCTCCTTAGCGATAAGGTATGTAATCGCCTGTTTCTTCTCACTCTCCCCATGTGTCGTATGGCTTAGCTCTCTACCCTTTCTAACATTGTTAATAATTGACTAATGCTGTGACAAGTTCAATTGGCACGACACTTCTATACCATTGCGATGTACATAAGTATAAATGTAAGAGGTAGAACCTACATACATATAACTCATATAAAAGAGTCAGTGATCTGTTTATAATTGAAGCTGAATATGAGTGCTGACAACGATGGATATATGTGCTGACAACTAAGCATGTTTTAAGTAAACAAAGCACATATTACTTTTAAGCCACCTGTAGATAATATCAGGTGGAAATTCATCTCTACCTGAAATTGTATGCAAGTTTCTGTGTGGTGACGTCACTTTTTTATTACAGCTAAACTGCATATCCAACTGATAGATATGAATAGTAAAAAAAAAATATATATGTAATTGTATTAATATAGTGTATATCAAGGCTTAGAAAACACTGTCCACATAATATTATTATTTAAACATCGTGATGGCGTACACTATAAGTTATCTAGATTCAGTAGTGAATACCTGTGTCACCTAAGTGATATACTATGAAATGAACAGAATAGAAAAGTTGACATTCGTCATTCGATTGTTTTAATCGATCTTATATCGAATAATTTTTTTAGAATGCCAGTTGTCTATGGGCTAATATTACTCAATATTTAATAAAAAAATGTGTTTAATTGAATTAAAAAATATACGGTTTTCTTACATTTTTAAAAATATAACAGAACGTATGTCTACTTTTCAATTCTCTTGACACTATTTTCGTATAAGAGGCATG
Source organism: Protelbella ruficauda (assembly GCA_018245795.1). Lineage (NCBI taxonomy): Eukaryota > Metazoa > Arthropoda > Insecta > Lepidoptera > Hesperiidae > Protelbella > Protelbella ruficauda. Next base: position 9,340 of record DWED01000544.1, on the reverse strand, counting down.
ATTATAATGTATCTAACTTCTAAAGCATGTTTTTCTGTATAGAACAATTCGTAGCAAAATATTCTATTTATATACTCCTTGTTTTAAATACATGGAGTTAAATAAATTAGGCATGACACATTTCCCGACACAGATAGTATTTTTTTTTTCATTTAATCTTTAGTTCCGGACGTATTTTCTTATAAGAACCTACCCTATTATCTGTCAGGTTTCTAGACGCAGTTTTTAGAAATCTTGCATTTTAATTTGTTCATTTATTTGTGATTAATAAACCATAAGATGATACTATGTTATAACTATTGTTATAACTTTTCTGTAAAAAAAAATCTAAATTTTTTTATGTCTTATTTACGTAATAGTTTTAGAGAGCTCTCTGAGCCAACATTCTATTATATTTATCATATTTTGTATTATAATACATTTCCGATTTTGTATATATCATACTACTGTGATTGTAAATATTTAATTTTAGGCTAAAAATATTCTTTTTTTTTTCATATAATATGCATTTCTATTATCGTTCTATTATATTTTTAGTTGAATTAGAAATAAGAAGTACCGCAGTTGATAGAAAATCTTATTTGACCGAATGCAGGTAATAAAAGCTTACCTAAATATGAGCAATATGTGGATAAAAGTTTTCATATTTTTATTCCAATTTTCTTTCACTGTTCTATAATGTAGGTAGGTAGGTATTTAAAATAAACTAACCGTATACCGTGTGGTGACTTATATTACTTTATATATGAATAATATAATGTAAGCTCTCGTATGTAATTTACAGATCCATAAACAGACAGAGGTTGGTGGCTCATTCTACTGCGATGGAGAGCATCCAGGCAGAGAGCGAGCCCATCGACGAAGAGGAAGATGTCCCGTAAGTGAATTTTTTATTTTGTGTTCCTTGTACGTAATCTTCACACGCATTTGTCATTTTAAATATACGTTATAGTTACACGTAGTTTGAATTTACCAATTCGCATTTTTACCGTTTCTTGATCAGTGGACAAGATACTAACTTCATATACCTCCATAGATTGCCATATCCAACAACAAGCTCTTACCTGGTAAAGTTGTCTTACTTGTTATTTCTGCAATGAAAAACAATAGTTGGATCTTAGGTTTTACAATCCTCCTCTTGCAGACCCGGCGGTATACCAGCTAGGAACGCGAGAGGAGAAAGACTCCTACTGTTCCTGGGTATCATCGATATCTTGCAGTCTTACCGCTAGCGCAAGAAGCTCGAGCACACGTGGAAGAGCATGATCCACGACGGGGTGAGTATAGACGCGACACAGAAAGGATATATATTAATATCTGAAAGCCATAAAGAGTTCTCCTTTAATGATGGGAAACATTGGTTACTTACTCGCCTGGTGTCGCAAATGTCTATAGGCGACTGTGACCACTTACCATTAAGTGGCCCATATGCCTGTTTACCAGACAAAATATATAATAAATAATTTGTTGAAATATTTTTAATTTTATAACGTTTGAAATTTCAGGACACAGTCTCTGTGCACAGACCCAGTTTTTACGCACAGAGATTCCTCGATTTCATGGGGAAGACAGTTTTTAAGAAGATACCTTCGTGTAAGTACCTCTGTAATACACTTCGTTTATTGTACAATTTAATTATACATTTCAATATTTCTATTATAACGTAAAAATTAATAATAACTATTCTGTAACTAATTTATTAATGGCATATATTATTAAAAAGTTATTTAATTATTTGTTCAGCTATTGGAAAGTTATAAAATATATTTTGTAAGTAAAGAGCATATGAATATTTCAGTCAATCGTGATGAAAGTTATCTCCAAACGCACTGACTGACTGACCTTAAAAATTAATAGCTTGTTTCAATATTACGTCAAGAAATCTTTGTTAAGTCTATCTTCTCTAACTTCTTCTTTCAAACTGTTCATTTGAGGTCCCCAAACTTGGTACATCTCTTCGAATTCCTTCATCAAATGCTAGTAATGCGATCTGAGTATACATTCTCTATGTAGGTTTAAACACAAACCACACAGATGCATCGATTGTTAATATGAATGTTACTATATTTTTAATCATCTGATTCAGTCTGTAAGGATATAGACATTTTGCACTTGTTACACTCAGCTTAACCTGTAAGGGACCTGGCTGGATTAAATAATAATAATAATATTTCGAGTTATTTTCATTTATTGGTAACTCTTGATGGAGTACGCTCAAATTGTATCACGAATTTTTAAAGAGAAATTTGCACGCCTAATGACTTTGATATCAAATTTTACTCACGGGAATATATTACTCATAAACAAATATGGAGTCCATGTATATTCATCTCTGGTACACCATCTTCTATATGTATTTCAACGAATGAAATTAAATTCCAGAGGCCATTTCCAAAGGCCAGAACCTGCAAATACATGGGGATGCCATATGGAATGTGTTATTGGAAAGTACAATCTCTCGATCTGTGTGATTTGTTTTTAAACACATAATCGAATAGGCCAATTTGTGTATGATCAAAAATGTAACAAATGCTATTTTAAGTATATGTCAATTAATATGTGAGCAGACATATTTATATCATGATGTTTACTAGGTTCATAGTATATTGTTGGGGCCCTTTTTGATTGTAGTCAAGGGTTGCTATGATAATAATTACAGTGTTGAATCATTTATTAAACAAAAATAAATAAATTTTGAAAGGTACATAGTTTAAAGTGTATAAATATGTCTGTTTTCACCCTTTCTGTGTACTATAATATATAAATAATTATGTTGTTATATAACCTTTTTATAATTCAATGAGATTAGCAACACTCAATACAAAGAAATAAATACATTTTTTTATATGAATATAAACATATTTTAACAATTCTTACATTTTCCATATTACCACCTAAATTTTTTATTGTTAAGTCATATAACTTTTTCATAAATAACTCGAAATCCCAAATAACTATTTAGATCACAAAAAGTGTTCTTCTCAATATGACATGACAAATTTACCGTCAATATCTATTCTATATGTACATAATGTCAGTATTATATCTTCGCCAATATGTTGCTAATCTCAAAATATACCCGCCCTCGCTATGAAAAATCAATAAAATTGTGCATCAATATATACATACACATATATATATGTATATGTATAGAAAAAAATAGTAAAGATATAACAATCGGATGTGTGTACCAGTGGACCTACCGGAGATCAAAGGGAACCACAGGAAGTTCAGAACGTTGGTCACCAGTTACATAGGTACTGTTGGTACTGTTGACGCGTGAATTGGTATGAGCACGGTTCAGGTTGTGTTGGTCATTGTTCTGTGGGTTCCATGTTATTTAACCATTTCATTATGGCATTACATAGAATCAGCACACATATACACATTTAAATGCACTTTTCATTAAATTTTGTCTTTATCATTAGTTCTACTCACAATATTACAATTAATTCATAACTGGCAATGCGTTGGCGACGTTTGTAATGTTGCAAATGATCAAAAGCGACGGTGACCACATGTAGCCATTTTCCTATTTCTCATAGACTGACAAAATAAAGCTAATTATAATATTTTGAACTTATATACATATCGTAATGCAGTTAAAAGATTTAGTGATTCAGATTATTTTTATGCCATAGTACATTGAAAGTACTGCAAGAGAATATTATGATACAAAGTAACGAAAAACATGTATAAATTCATAGGAATTCTGTGTTTACATATATTCCTCTAGTCATGATTTTGACTGTGATAAATATAACTCACTGCACTCATAAGTCACTGCATAGGTATCGTAGATTTATTTATCTGTGAGATGCAGTGTGAAAGTTGTATGAAATATTTCTATAATTATCTTCTGTGTTAATAAACGATCTGTAAATAAACTGAGTTAGAACTTTCGTTTCATCGCTAAATGTAGTCATACATTAATATACGCTTATAAAAAGAAATTTTGGAAAAAACACTGTGAGGTCACTCTTTGTAAATATGTTTTTTGTTATACAATTTGTAGTGCTCTTAGTGTGGGAGAGATCACTATTTTTGTTAGATAATAGTTTTGTGTGTTATATTATCATTTTATTTGTTACCTTGTGTAGTTAAGAACAAATGTAAAGTCAAGTATCTGCATGAATAAATATCTGATTTATCGCAACCGAAAGTTTTTTACCAACTACACATTATTATATGTGTAATTGGAAAAAATTAAAATTGATACAATTGTATAATATTTGCTGTAAAACTAACTATCCCATAAATATTCAATTTATACTTAATGCAACGCTGCCATAAAAATAAATAACCAAAATATAAAATAATGAAATAACTATTCTATAAAAATCAATTTACATAACTGTCATATTGACATCAAATTAAATAACTATGCCGGAAATAAAATAATCTGCACTTTATGATACTGTAATGTCACTGCATATAGATAGTACTATTTTTAAATCTTTAATCAGGTTCGAATGAAATTGTTTATATATATTATATATTTAGTCTGAATCTGATATTAAAATGGTCACTTGACTGGCCGCGAAAAGGGAGCCTGGTTTAGTACAATGTAAAAAAAAGATATATATTATTATTATTTTCAAAGAGTGACCTCATACAGCCAGGTATCCACAGAACAAATGACCCACACTGCCCAAACTTCATTGTTGTGTGCGTGTTTCTATAGTAGTATGGAGCGGGTGTTGGTGGTTCTACAATAGTTTCAATACTTTGTCGTTTTATTTTAACCTTTATGACGTACATAATAAGACTCAATCTTTTATATGGCGCAAGTGATTCAATAAATAGTTCAAGACATGTTTGTATTAATGTGTGTGTATATAATACAGTCCAGTTGTGATTTTCAAGTGTAGATTGTAGCCTGTGGAGTAGATTAAAATACTCGAAATATCGACTTTTTTCTGTAGCTATCTTTGTCTGGCTCTTGGTGAGAGTTAATAAGTATTTCATATCGTACAGTTGAGCCAGTGCCTACTTAGTTTCATGTTAAATGAAAAAGTTTCTTTTTTTTAAATAGTTAACAGTAAGAAAGTTGGTGATACTGGCGACATATAAAAGGAATGAAGTTGTATTTTATTGTTTTTTAAATATTATATGTCAAGGTTACAAGTAAGGCTAAAAATAAAAAAAAAAACACCAACACCCACACCAAGTATTTAGCAAGCGTACAGTTTTGCTGGTGAATGTAATAATTATGTTTTTATTTTTACTTACATTATTAATTAACCGATATTTAACCGTCAGTTTTTAATTTTTTTTTTTCGTATTTGTAACAAATTATTTTGGCCGTAACGTTGAACAACTGAGGCATGTATTAGAAAAAATCACGTTAATATATTTTTTTTTAATTTCTATGAATGCGTATCTTATTTTTATTATAATATTTTCTTTTGATTTAAAAATTGGATGATGCTCTGATATTTCTTTTTAATTTATTATTATTATTGTTATTGGTATTATTGAAATGGCATGATGTTCTTTGATACAAAAATCGTGCACGCCCCCCAAGTCCCTCCGGTCCCCGTATGTTATACCTGTGTAGAGAATAGTGTTACCATCGGAAAAATAATATCTGTGTTTCTCGTTCTATCCAACCGTTGTCCGAAATCGGATGATTGCGCGCGTTACTGGAGGTCTCAGTAAGTTGGTCAATCAATAATCGCATGACCGTATCCAATCGTGTACGTTCTTTTACGTATTGTAATGTTTGCCGTTTCTCGTCGGTCACCATGTTCGTTTTGGTCACCGTCCATTTTGTTTTTTCTATCCTCTATTTTTTTTTTTGGTTTTTGTATTTCCATTGTTTGATATCTTCGATTGTGTACCGTGTGTGTCGTGTGGTGACGTGAGAAATTGATATAAAGTATCTGTATTTCAAATAGTTACACTCTTTATACAATCTAGTATAATTTGTCAAAAGTCTGACTCTAGTTTTTGTCCAGCGTTTATCTATCAAAGATTATCATTGTTCTGAACTGGTTGATGACTTGTTTTATTGCATAGCTCGCTGTTCAATTCCTTTGTTGTTACAATATACATACAAGATTTTAAAAAGTTTGTTTGTTGATAATTATTGTAATGTATATAGAGCGTAAAGTCCCCCTAGTCCAAAATTTATAACAATTTCCACAGCCGACACTCGCATCCCGTAGTTTGTCATCGTTCTACCCGTTTGTGACGTAGTCTCCCCGTAGTACTCATACGTGTCTTCTCATACTAGTGTACTGTCTATATACCGCAAGTGTTTGTCCACCTACCTCTGCCTCCCCCCTCTCTTACGGGTGTTTAAAACGAACAACCGCTCGCGCTCTATTTCTATTTCCATTCATTCTTCCTAGTTTAATGATGACTTCATTTACTGATTATCTCTCATTTTTGTTTGGATTTTTTGTTTCGTTTTGTTTTGTAATATACCAATTAAGTGTAATTAAATTATGGAATGATTTTCGTATTTTGTTTTAGTTAGTAATTGATTACATGCAGTTGATTTTTTAATTTTTTTCTAAATTTTTATATATGATGATTTGTAAATCTTTCGAGAAAAAACTAAACCTTTTGACACAAGTTTTTTTGTTTTTTTTTTTATCACGTCGTGTAAATTGATAAAAAAAATCAGTTTTTTTATTTTTTGTCATGAATATTATACATCAGAAGCATGACTTACTTCTTCTCTATCTAAATGTCACTTCTAGTTCTTACTCTGTTTGTCTCTTTCGTTTTTTCTTTTATGTATAATACTTAGTGCGCTTTGAAGAGGGTTTTGTTGCGAGGCCACTTGGAGGTTTTACGAGCGACGCTTTTTGATACTTTATTATAGATGTGATGTTACAATGCTACTTATGTTTTCTTTAGTAATTATTTTATTACTGTTAATATTATTATTCCCAAGAGTGAAGGTGTTATTGTGATGATACATTATGACCAAAAAAAATAACATATTTTCTATTCCGTAAATGTCAGGTCAACTTTTTTTTTGCAGTTATTAAATACAATGTTTATTTCATAACTTCACTAGTGATGAATTTACATATTTTAGTATTTCCGTTCTGGTTATTGTAATATATTTTAATCTAGTTTTTTTTATTCAAGATATTTGTCTTGAACAATTCTTGTCAAACTGACAGTTGCTGATGCGTTGTTGACTGGTCTTTAAATTAATACGAATTTCAAAATATTCACACGATTGATTTAATATATATTGCCTGTTTCATAATAAAAAAACAAACATCACAGTAACACCAGCTCGCTGCCAAACCGTCATAAGTTACAATTCCGATTATTCCACTTGCAGCATTGAAACACTCGCCGTCAAAGAGAAAGAGCATCGCCAAGCCGGCCAGACCGCAGGAGGACATCGATACATCAGGTACTTATATATTTTTATTTATCATGTATATAATTATATATATTTATGTATACCTAATTTAAAAGTTTCCATTTTTCTAGTATACTGTATTTTTATTTTTTTTCTTGTTAATATATCAATCGCAAAACAAATGTCGAAATACATTTAGTCGAATATGGTTATGGATTTATTTTAAGTTTATATTTTGCATGCCAGTATTTATTTATCGGAGATTTTATAGAAAATATTTTATTAAATTGTCTTGCATGATCGTACTGAATAATACTTATTGATAGTTGTATTGAAAATAAAAATACACTACTACTAATATTATGTAGCTATGGTTTATTGGTTTTTGTTTCTTTTGTTAATTAATAAGCAAATTAGCACTAGCCAGGATCCCCACCTAACACTCGAGTGAATGCAATTATTGTATTTTTTTTTTTCGTTTTATTCCTATTTATATTGTTGTTATACATTTCAGTTTATTTTACACTCCCCCCACCCCGCTCCCTGTCCGGTGTTTGTGGCCTTTTAGATGTTGCTCGTTTTTTCTCGAATTATATACCGTTTATATTCGAGTTCGTGTTTTTGTTGTTGGTATGACTGTCGTTGTTGCTGTTCATGTTGCTATTGTTGTTTTTGGCCGTCGTTGGACGGTGCGCGTTTTGTAACGTTTCGAGTTAGTTTGTCGACGGTCCACGAATCGATCCGTTGGTGATTTCTTGTGTTCGTGCTAACGGTGTTGGTCAGTGTGCGCAATAATTGTAACGTAACGGCATGTCCCGAAGAGGCAGCGAGGCGAGAAATAAACTGAAATGTATCCACAATCGATATAAAAAAAAGTATGTATTTTTTTTAGAAAAAACAGCAAAATCAGACTTAGACACTTTTAACACGCCGCTTTCTATGCAGGACCCAAGTTTATCGGGCGGCCGATAAAGGATTATAATCCAGATCTGTTGAGACAGAGACTCTCACCTAGATCTTCGATGAGATCTAGCATGAGCGACTTCACCGACACGACAATATCGACCTGGAATCAGAGGCACCAGATACCGACGGAGTACCCGTCCGTGCTCTCGGACAGACTGAAGATTATGGACAGAGACCGCATTGGGACATTCCAGAGGCGGATAGACTTTGACATCCCGGGCACGTCGTACGCGGATAACGTGTACCGCTCTTCGGTACAGAGCAGAATGGAATCGCTGTCCGATCAGCTGACGAAGGTGCTAAGTACGGGCGCCGGCAGCTCGCATATAAACGGCAGCCTCGCCGACAGCGGCATCCAGACTGACAACACCAGTACCAGTGTGCCCCAGATATATGTGGCCGATGCTCAGACGTCCTACGCGCCTATCAAGCTCCTGCGGGACGCCGCCGTCGACACCAGGAACGAAAACAACCTTCAAGACATCCCCTTCATAGACGATGACGACGACGACAAGCCGTGGAAGCGACGATCGAACATTCTAGAGAAACACAAGAGCATGTCGAACATCCCGGAGCGGATAGACGAGGTCAGCTCCAAGGAGCACTCAAACGAGAGACTCTCCAGTAGCTTCAATAGAGCCAAATCGCCGACGTTCGTCGAGAAGTTCAAGAAGTTCTTCATAGACATCGGCCTGGTGAAGGACAATCCGATGGAGACGACTGCTAGGGACTCCAGCACGCTGCCAAAGAGCCTCAACTCCAGCTACCGCACGCGTAGTGCGACCCCGTCCGCCGGCCTGGAGTCGCGCGACGCGTCCACGCTGCCCAAAGACATGAGGTTCCGGAAGGTCAGGTCGACGCAGACGGTGTACATCAAGCCGGAGTCGCCGCTCGCCGCGCGCCTCGACAAGGAAATCCAGACTAAGGAGCACGTGTCCGTGGTGCAGCTGAACGGCGACGAACACATTAAGGACTCCGAGTCCGAACGCTTCATCAGAGAAGTGGTCTACGTGAAGACGCTGGAGAAGGCAGCGATATACA
>DWED01000543.1:0-10958 GCA_018245795.1 Protelbella ruficauda | reverse complement strand
AGAGGTCCTGGGTCCAAATCCCGGGTCGTGTACTATTCGAATTTCCTAATTTAGAATTTCTAGTAGTGACTCGGAGTTTGGATTTGTGCCCGGTGTATGGCAATAGGCTCACCATCTATTCCATGGGACTTAAACGTAACGTGGTGAGACGTGGGGGTGTACTACATTCCTCTGTCTACTCCTTCGGGGATGACAGGCGTGATGTTAGCTTTTTAAAAAAATAAAAACAGACTATGACTAAGATATTATTATGTATCAGAACTAATAACAGGGCTTGCAATTCACAGACCTGATTATTAAGACAAATTCTGTAGCAGTCCTAGTTAAAATGAACCTCAATCGCAGGTGAGCTTTAATATAGGGTGGGGAAAAATTATGACCTAATTGGTTGCCATTTTCTTTAAAACTAATAAATTTAGACTATCTTTCAAAGAAAATTTATTAGAAAGTGTAAAATTTATGACACTAAGTTAAACATGATCACGGTTAAATGGGATTATCCAGAGTACATGCACACTAGTACCCGTTTTATGGCCTTTTAAATTGTTCGCAAAACATCTGACTTCAGATTGGTGACCCATCATAGTAAATCCTTCGATCTAGCATGCAGCTATAGATGCTAATATTTTGTCAAAACTACATTGCTATTTTTGAAAGATTAGTTTAAATTTAACCTTAATAAATTAATAGGGTCCTAATGATTATGAATATTTTTTTTAATACTTATGAATATTTAAATTTTAACAGTCCAGCAAAATTTGAGATGACAGTGCAAGATTCAGAACGTATAATCATTCAGCGAGTGAACGAAGACCAGAAACCAAATAATGTATCAGAAGACAAGGTTTTTGCTGAGAGGGGATTGATTATGAGAGCTGCCAATGACACTATAGTTTTGAATAACACATTTGCTTGACATACTTACATTAATATAGTCTATGATGAATAAATTATATTCCTTCAGATACTTGTGTATTATAATTTTAGCATATTAACGTGATTTCAAAAAAAGAGTAGTTATTGGTATCTAATTACAACGTCATGCTGGAAATAAAATTCATTGTTCGATTTTATTATTTTACTAACATGACAAAAAGCATATTTTCTACAGTCACCGTCATCATGTTTAATTTTAAATTTAGTAGACTATTTAGTAGTCAGTTATTTAGTAGTCCTGAATTAGTGAAACCTTTTTTAATATATATAAAAGTATCTATATATAAAAATTTTACACATATCTAAGAGTAATAGCCTAATATAAATTTACTCAAAGGAATTAGTGATTTAAAAACATTATTGCATGTTAACTTTTGTTTAATTTTCGGCGTAGTACTTTGTATCAGGTAATGTACAGTTTTTGACATCAATGTACTGAAGTCACTGTTGTACAAAGTAAAGAAGAATTTAAGTTTGAAGACATTTAAATATAATGTGATGAATTTATTAACATATGTATACGTAGAATAAAATGACCCGATACTACAATTATTCATCTCATTGAAACACAAATAACTCGTGTTAACCAATTTCTAGATGAAGGTCACAAACAAAAGTTGCGCGCATAATTTAATAAATAACATAACTTCATTGAAACATAAAATTTCCCCCATTTCAATTAGTTATAAACCCGCCGGAAACTCAAACAATGAAATTTAATTAAGCACAACGACAGTAAAGATTGACTAAATAATTAATAGTCACAGTGGATACAATTCTTCTGACCAAACCGCAAACGAAATGGAGTCTTATACACTGCCTTTTGTTGTGGTTTTGCTGTATATATGTGGTAAGATATTTGTAATTGAGTATTATTGCTTTGTTAAAATTATTTTAAGTTATTACTTGAATCAGCTATTCAAAGTGGAAAGGTTTTCTCACATTTGTCACTTGTCCATACACTAAAGTCTACTTGAACTGACTCCAGAGCTTCAGATAATGCTATGTTTATTTCTAAAACCCTTTCTAAACATGTCATAAATTTTCATAAAATCAAATTTTCGTTCAATTTAACCTGATTACCAGGTTCGGCTCTTTCTAATTCAACTAAACAAGAAAAACATTCGGGTAACGAGAAAATAGCAGCTAATAATGCGACAGACGTACAATTAAACGAAATAGAAGATGAAGGTTGGGAGTACGAAAACAGAACAGTCGTAGACACCAGGAGAATTTTGTATAGCAAGACAGTAGGCAAAGGGAACAGACCGTACATGGTAAGACAAGAGTAAATAAAAGCTTGTAAAAAAATTACTAAATGTCATTTTTGTAGTAGTAGTTCATTACCATCGGTAGCGAAGATGAAATTGTTCACATATTGAAGGCTCCCCCATTTACCTAAAAGTGTTTCTAGAATTAGAACGGAGCTGGTTTCACGTGTAGTGGATGATAAAAATTACCCCGCATTGTATCATATTCTGATTTTCTACTTATTCTCCATGTAATGTGATTGCAAGCGATCACAACGATATAATTATATAGCTTCGATATTGACATCGCTTCGATCAAATCTATGGCATTGATTACTCCGAATTGAGCATTTGAAAATGATTACGGTAAGATCAGTGTCTAACAAACCTACCCTTATTTAGGGATATTTTATGTTCCAGACACAGTTACAATTATTATCGACTGGCCCATTGGTCCATTGATTAGTGAACCTGGTTCCGAAGCCGGCGTTTGCATGTTCTCTTCCTACCGAGAACAAATATTTGTGTGATGACCATAAAATTTGTTGTGTGTCTGGATGTAAAAAAGTGTATTCATCATCATTATTAGCCTACTCCCGTCCACTGCTATACATAGGCCTCTCCAATGGCACGCCACTGAGCTCGATCTTCAGCTTTTCGCATCCAACCACTGCCAGCCACTTTGCGTATATCGTCACTCCACCTAGCCGAAGGGCGTCCTACGCCACGTTTGTCAAGTCGCGATCTCCACTCCAGAATACGTCTGCTCCAGCGGCATCATAGCATCTTAAACGTAAGTTTCAATAAAACTGTTGAAACTTAAAAAATTACAAGTTTAAATTCATAATTTTAATATCAGTACATAGTATAAAACAAAGTCGCTTTCCGCTGTCTGTCTGTCCCTATGTATGCTTAGATCTTTAAAACTACCCAACGGATTTTGATGCGGTTTTTTTAGTAGATAGAGTGATTCAAGAGGAAGGTTTATATGTATAATAAATGTATAATATAGTAGAGAAACACTGATAATTTTAGAGATTTATAATGTGATGTCGTAAATAGACACTTTTTTTGCCTTACATTGCAAACGCTGGCTGAACCCTACGAGATAGATCAAAATAATGTACTACTGTATTGTACACCTTAAAAAGGTCTACAAAAAAGTCCGCGATGGTATATGTCTATCTCTTAACCATTTTTTATCTTTTACTTTTTACGAGAAATAATGGCTTATTTACGAAGCGATTTTAAGCAATACAGCATTAATCCTTATCCAATTACGTACCTTAAATACATTGTGCATTTAATATACTTGGATCAATATGGCCCTTTACAGCATGGCATTTAAATGAATATTTTCGAAGATATTACAGATTTAAAATGCAGGTACATAGCGGTTGCGGCGTTGTATATAAAGATGTATATGTTGTATGTAAAGACATTCTGTAGTATATTTAGTATCAACATTGCACCAGTGCGAAGCCGGGGCGGGTCGTAAGTTTTATTCATAAAAATTAGAACATGCATCATTCAAAAAATTCTATATTAGAACAATGCACATTTAAAAATTTATCATTCCAATATTCCATGTTTAAACATTTGAAAATGCACCATTAATATATTAGACATATGAACATTCAACATTTAAAAATGTAACATTGGAATATTCTACGTTTAAAAAGTCATTAACGGTATAACATATACCGGATATGTCAAGTTAAAAAAATTTTACATTTGAATGTTCAGCATTGACATTTCTTGGAAAGTTTCTGACATGCGTCTTCTACGTTCAGCATTGTTTTCACAAACGCACGCCGTTTGCGGAGACTTTTTTATAGAAATACAAATAGAAAAACATTTATTGCCTTACATACGTGGTACATACAGACAGTAAGCAATTTGTGACGTAATAAAATTGTTCAATGATTAATTCTAGATAAAATTATGTTAAACAGTCCTTTCAGCGAAACGAATTTATGTTTTGTCTCTTTCCCTCTTGGAGCATTCGAATAAGATAAAAAAAATAAAACATATCTTAAAGCTATTATCACATACTCTTACTTAACTATTAAAGTTTTATTATTTAATACAATATATATTAATAAAGAATGCAAAAAGAGTACTGTTTGTATGTACATAAAATATATGAGTGAAAATCGCTTAACAAATTTGATTCGATTGGACATAGACACAGCATTAAGTTTGGGTAGGAAATAAATATGTATGTTAAATAGATTTCTTTTAGAAATTAACCGTTTCAAAGATTTATGAAGTGTTATTCATAACCGCAATTGTGAACACATCAAAAATTTAAAAAGTCTCTAATTTCCCGCGCAATAAACTGACATAACTGTCATTAAATTTACATATAGACAAAACCATTCAACATCAGATACTAATAAAAAATTTGTTTATTTGGTTTACCACAGACACACACACACACACATATTTGAGGCTACACACACAACGGTACGAACAGTTTTATTATTAGATATGGTGCAATGATCTATTTGATACTATTTCCGCGTCGCTCCACACGTGTCTTCCATCACTTTCTCGCATCTTGGAATCGGTTAAGTGAGACAAAGATAGCTGTCTACAAGACGTTATAGGTATCCACTGTCCTTTGCACACATTCGCAAAACTGTTAATGTTAGAGAAAGACAGACGATCCGGATTATATTAATTTTAGCCGCATCAAAGATGATGTAAGGACTTCGATTGATCTGATTTTTTTATGGGACGCTGGTATATTTTTCCCGGGTTTTTTTCAAGTATCATGTTTATATTTAAAACTATTTGCTGCTCTAGATTTCGTTTGCGCTTTTAAGAATAATTTGTGTTTGAACTGGCTGTAAGTAATTCTCCTTTCACCATTTTTGATTTATAATTCATTTATAATAAACAAAAATAGGGTCATTTTAAAATTGTTAGGTCTCTTTTGTGTAGCGCTTGTCTATGAAAGTAATTGCAATAAGGAAACGCTTATCGATTCTCACCTCATTATAAATGGCGGCAATTGTTTATTATCTATGGTTATTGTGTCTATGGTATCCACGACAATGGAACGATAAATGTTGATAACGATTATGTAACTATGGCTGAATACTGTGTTTTCAATGTTAACTTTGAACAACTATATCAATATTATTAAAAAAAAGTTTAACTCTGAAAAGATACTGCCTTATTATAAAATAATACATGAGATTTTAGTTGTCTGACAAATAAAATATCAAATAGAAACGTATCTAAGCAGCATTTCTACTTTTATTAAAATGCAAATAATAATATTCTCTCATAGAAACATAACATCAAGCCTGTAATCCCCTAAAGGATAGACAGAGGAGTGTAATACTCCGGCCTATAACAAATAATAATAGGAATATAATTTGTTGCATATGTATAGACGAACAAAATAACAGGTAAAATAAAATTTTAATTTATGAAGTATTTCATTGTCGGCTGTATAAATAGTTAAAATTGCACTGTATAAACGACTCCGACGAACTATGTCCGTTAAAACACTATGACAGTAAATTTGGCGGGCGCGCGGAAATTTGACAGGGCAGTTTGAAAAATGGCCGCCTCCTACTGAAGGGTATACTTGTCTATGATATTTTTAATTATTGCTTATGATACTTAAAGTATACGATAGGCTTTAAATTTTATTACAGCTGTAAAAAAAGAAGTGGGGAAAAGCAGCAAATAAACTGTACATCAGTCATCAATTTTACTCTAATGATTGTGCTTAATACAATAAAACTCATTTTCTGCTTGACTTGAGCAACATCTTTAGAGTGCAGTGCAATTGATAAAATATCCATATTATTTCTATGTAACATCACGCGTATAATCCTCAAAAGGGCGTGTCCGCAGAGTCAGGATCTGTGTATGGCAACAGGTTCACCCCCTATCCTATAGGATGTATAACTATTAGTGAACCGCGGGAGCACTACTACACTCTGCCTAAGTAAATACAGACATTATGTTATTTAAAAATAAATTTATTGAACGCAGGTTCAATTTTATAATCGTAATAATAGGAATCGTAATAATAAATAAATAAAGAAACAGGATTTAACTTAGATATTGCAATTAGGTATGATTTTTTTATTTATCTATGGCCAAGTAACGACTATGCCGGTTCACGCTTGACCATATTCCGCGCTAAAACTGGGTCATACGCATCCCATTCAGCGCTTTAATGACGCAGGAAATCATTATTTTGATTCTGCGCATCTTTCAGCTGCAATAATGCCGGGAAAGTATTTTCCCTTAAAACAACAACTGACGGTGTATTTTGGGTCTTGTCTGGATATTATTCATCACGCCTGTATCTCCTTGAAGCGGTAGGCGGAGTAGTATATTCCCACATTTCATCAGTTACGTTTACGTCTCATGGAATAGAGGGTAAGCATTAATAATAAATAAAAAACATTGTAGACCAATATTAGTGTATTAATATTATGGAATAACATACGAAAATATATCAGACAGTTGGTCTAGTGCTTAGTGGACCTGACTGCTCAACCAGGGGTCCTGGATTCAATCCCACCCAGGACTATTATTTGCGCGATGAGCACAAGTATTGAATTAATAATAAGGCTTAGAGTCATGAAGTTTCATGTATCGTGTAATTATTATTTTTCTATTAGCTTTTTTATTACTTTTTATCGGTGCTCTTAGCCTTCTCCGTTGAGAATCTACCACAGTAATTCAACAATAACAATTGTCGATCCAATCTTATCTAACAAATCAATAAAAAAGTTTCAAAAACATTATTAAAATTAAAAGACTATTAAATGAACAAACAGCCATTAAACTACCAACATGGCCAATATATACTGCCAACACGACAATTTGACAGCCAAGTTTAAAACATGGCAGCTTCCGGCGGAAGCGCGCTTTTTATCTGCACCGCCAGCGAGCGACTCCTTATTTACGGCGCGTCGTAGACTCCGGTATTTTTAGTTTCGCTCCATGTTAGATGTTTATTATCGAAAATCGTACAAATTGGAATATTACTCTGCCATTATACGACTATTATGAGGTGGAATGGATGAGAAATGGTTTGAACATATTTTTTAATTTATAGAAGTGGACTGTTTTGATAAAATTGTGATAGAATAACAAAATAGACTGTGATTGTTAATAGATGGAGGTGCCTAAGGAAATCACATGTCCATTGGCGACGGTGGCCACTCATCAGCTGGTGGGCTGTCTCGCGGTTAGTGAGGCTAAATATAAAGAAAAGTATTATGCGAGTATGAAGGGAAGAATGGACAGTTGATGTACTATTAGTTATTGTTCAATTTAAATAAATATATTGACTTTGACGAATCCATCATTATGCTGTCACTTCGTTATGGGGTAAAGAGAGAGCACGGAGCAGACATGGCAGGCAGGCACATACATCACTGTCTTCACAAACACGTCTTTTTCAAAGACTTCTGACTCCTCATCAGTCAGAACTCGACCTATTTGGACCAGATAGGTGAGCCTAGGTCTCCTTCATCACGTGCGTCCAGTGCCAACGCGCTATATACAGTTAGCCAGCCCCAGCGGCTGAGGCGCAAAGCAAAATGAGCAACGTCTTATCTCCGCGGCTAGCTGCGGCCTATTTTAAAACAATACCATACAAATGCGCATTGGTTCCTTTTAAGGGTAAATAGGGTTGTCACATAGCATTATTACATTTTAAGTTTCAATAAAATAAATGTACTTATACTGAGATGTTGAGACACTCAGTGGCATTTTCCATAAAATAGATTTACTAATAAATTGGGCAGTTATTTGGGCACTCAGTGCTCTTACCCACCCCAAAAGGGAGTTTGCGTGATGATATAATATCAATATTAAAAGAAATTAATACATCCAATATTGATGCATCGACAGTTTCTAACAAAACATGTGCTAGTGGTATCACCAGCAATATAAATTGGTACAGCTTGGACTATGCTTCGTATTTGACAGAAAAACTCCTGGTAACCAATATAAAATGTATTCAATAATATTCAAAAGCAGAGGAGTGTAGTACACTCCCACGTTTCACCAGTTACGTTTACGTCCCATCATGGAGTAAGTGGTGAGCCTATGTGCTACACTCCTCTACCTACCCCCTTTCGGGGATTACAGGCGTGGTGTTACGTTAGTTTTTATTCAAAAGCAATTATTACCGATGATAAATACTTTTTTATATCCGAAAATAATAAATAAAACTGAAGAGTGCCAACCCTACACTCAAGCAGACAGCGCAAGCTATGTTTGTACACTCCGTGATATTGCTCTCTGCCTACCACTTGTGCAGGTGTGCTATTGTTTTGTGGACTATTCACCGGTTTTCATATAAAACAGACCAACCGAACCGCTACCATAGGTGTGGGTTCGATTTCGGCCAAGATAAATATTTGAGGGACCGAATGTTTATTCTGCGTCACTAAGACTATATCACTCATTCGTGACTAGAATGTAATATCTCAAAAACACTATCTTTCAGAAAACAGTTCAGAAAGTTTGAAGTCATAAATATTCTATCACTATTATAATATTATACGACTCATAGACTATTCTATGATATATAACTATTATAATAGTCATAGAATAATTAGTATTTAGTCATAGCCGCCAATGAGCGACATATATGTGTATATTTAGAAATATACATATGTGTTTGTTTATCAGCTGTCTGGCTACCGTAGCAACCGATCTATTTTAAGATCAGATGGCTGTATGAGCTGTCTAATATCATTATTATTTTTACACACCCTTGTTATAGTCAAAACACATATTTTTATTACAGTAAACACTAATGTATACTATGTACTGGCAACACATAAATAGAAATGAACATGTCATAATTATTTAAAATGAAAAATACTAAAATATCTATTAACTGAAATTTATTTCTTGTTAGATCACAAAACTGAAAAACTTATTATTATTATATGCTTATACCATCTACTAATAGGGTAGGCAGAGAGTATGAAGTAAGAAGTAAAAGACTAGTTGTTTATGTAATTTTCATATGCCAAAGAGTAAGTGACAAACGTAGAAGAAACATGACAACTTTGTACACATATATTTGGTACAAATTTCGTGTTCGCCGCTCTCTGCTTACCCCGTAAAAGTCCTGACTTAATAATAAAGATAAAGCAGTAAGTAAGCCTAAGTCAAACATCGACACGTTTCATTTGTAATCCTGTAAATAGCGGTGTTCTCCAATAAACGAGTCCCGTGTCAGAGGTCCTGGAAGATTCCATTACGTGAGTGCTGAATGCGCGGGAAAATGGTTTAATTAGGGAACCGTGTCATTTTGTTGGCAACACTGATTGTATTCTGCTAGATATAATTGAGTACCCATTCTATAACGATACTAATAGAGTTAGAGTGAGATAGATAGAGTCTGTCTCGCGCTTTCTTTTCGATTGTTCTGTGTAGGGTTTAATCCTTTTGGGGAGGTCATGTACAGTAGAGGACGGAGACAGGCTGATGATGATGAGGGTGTGTAGGGAGGACACAACATTGCTAATTCTATATAAAAATGTAACATCACGCTTGTAATTACCAAAGAGGTAGGCAGAAACGTGTAGTACACCCCCACGTTTCACAAGTTACGTTTACGTCCCACATGGAATAGGTGGTGAGCCTATTGCCATACACCGGGCACGGGATTCATACTGCGAACCAGTATAAGAAATTTTAAGTTAGAAAATCCCAATCTAGTCAGGTCTAGCCATGGGTTCAACGGGCCAATCAAATATGATGGAAACATTTCAATGTAGATAATACATTTTCAGTCTCTGCCGCGATCTCGCTGCAACTGTCAGGAGCTCATGAGGACCTCATACAGCTCCGAAACTAATCGGGCCAACGCGAAATATACATAAGTTAAGCCGGTACATATATAATCAAAGTAAATATACAGAAACCTCAATTATGAATTCTCAAAGACATGATAAAGACTTTATTGTCGTAAATTTGTCAGGATTAGGAGAGGTCGGAGGTTCAAAGAGGGTTCGTGCTGGGTGCGATTGGCGCGAAAATTAGATCTGGACTCCGCGCGCCCAGGATTAACGTTCGCATTGACCTCCAGGTCAGTTTAATCAAATTAATGAAATTTAACTATACAGGCTCAATTTCGTATATTATATTTCTACTCCTATTTTAGTCCCTTAGAGGAAAAATTTTCAAAATTCCTTTCTTAGTGTTCATTTACGTCGTTTAAGGAAACTTTGTGCCAAAGTTGTTCCTTCTAAGCCCAGCAGCTTTGGCTGTATGTTGATCAATCAATGAGATAGTTTCTTCTTTTATACCTATATATAATATTGATATTACATACAAATATTTCGAGCCAGCGACAGTCGCGTCAGCGGCGGCTTGAGTAAACTATTATTGTTTCAAAATATTAATTCTGTAATTATGATACAAATAATAAAATATACTTTTTTACTTTTATCCACCATTAGTGTCATTTAAACTTATATTCATATAACCATGGACTGCAAGGAACAGTCAATACTTAGCACCCATACCTTTAAATCCATACAGAAATTTCTAGAACAATCTCGTACATGAACAATGAGTTTCTATAGCGATTACCTTCACAGAATAATCGACCTTGTTCTATTAGAAACTATTAGAAATATTACCTACAATTCCCTTGCAAGCGAAAATGTATGGCTTACCTTGATCGTGAGCCTTTATATACAAGGGATTTTCGACCTTATTGCTGTATGTTACAGTAGGATTTGAACTCGCAACTCGCGCGCAGGC
>DWED01000542.1:0-10961 GCA_018245795.1 Protelbella ruficauda | reverse complement strand
GATAAAATCGGGTCTACGTATTCAGTTGCGATTTCTTCTCTAACTACTTCAGGAAGAAATACCGATAAAATTCCGCGCATTGAACTCGGGATACTTGAACGTGAATAAGTACTCGAAGCGAAGGTATATTTCTTCCTTCTGTAAGTAATTTATTTATACGTGGATTTTCTTATTGGGCTTTTTCTTTAAATGTTACCTATTTAAATTTATCTAATCTTGATACTTTTCGGGTTAAATATAACTGGATTGGTTATCAAGACCGACATTCGTGGGTGGATTACGTCTAAATTAACAATTTAGTTTGACTAAAAAAGTTATTAACCTGTTGACTAAATATTGAATTACACATGTGCTTAAAAAACTCTTAAAGGAGTTCAAGACTGCAATTTTAAGCATTACATTATCGGTTTCGTTTGCTGTAATACAATAAAACATAACCAATACAATACATTTTCATAACCTTCATTTTCTACTGACCTTGTGAGCATCTCAATTATGTTTCATTAAAGTTTATAGGGAATTTTACTGGAGGCTAACATAAGTATATTGGTACTGCGTTCTGCTGATACTGAATGGTACTGAACTCCGGGTAAGAGCTCAATAAGAATCTCAGGCGATCCTGTAGGACGTATCCGTATATATTCCCAAGGGATCCCACATTACTGGGAGCACATTATTGGGAGCTACAAAATTGTTCAAACCAGTGCTTAAGAGTTTCAACCAGTAGACAATTATACTAGTTAATGTTCGTATGTTTTCATTCGAAATATTTAACAATTGTCCTTAAGCTGGTTAAATTTCGTGTGAGTACTTACCAAAATTTATGAAGTGTACATAGTTTTCTCTTTGTAAACGACATCAAAAATTTTCTGGCATTTCTAAATTTTTTTGTCATTACTGTTTATTTGATGTTTAATTTGGGATACTCAAGGTACATGTATAAATGTTACTTATATCTCTTGCGGTCTTTAATCCGTAACAGTATCTATTCTCAGTTCAGCCACGGGAATGTAAAATGTTGTGTCATTTGCTATCATTTCGTTGATATTCTTAAAGTATTATAGTATTTTTTCTTCTTTATATGTATTGGCATTTATGTGTTCACTGTCCAAAACAATTTTGATATAATTAAAGAAAATTATCACATTTTTCACATTTACGTTGTCATAGTGAAATGGCATTAAAGTATTAAAACGAGCAAAAAAGAGCAGAGAAGCAGAGTGAAAGTGCCGATCATAAATGGCGATCATCACGAAAATAGGAGATAGAAAAACTCTGCCCCCACACCTTAAAATATTCCTACGCTACCCCGATTTCTCGAATTACGCTTCTACACCGCTGCAATTGCTCTACCCATACATCGAGTTAGAAATTTGTGATACTGATTACCTCAGCGTGAATATAGTTACACCCTTGTGGTATATAATGGACAGAATATTTAGGTCTTGTTTATATAGATCCAAATATCCTTCCTCTGATCTGATTTTATCTAATCCACACCTTACGTCCTAATTAACTCCTATCTATTTCAAGTATAATAATGAGCAACTCAAGAACAATGTATTGAAGCACGTGATTCGAAGAGTTCACGAACTGTATGAAAGTCTTCTGAAGCATAACGTAACAATCTAACTTTGGAACCGATAACTAAAACTAGCTCGATAGCTGCCAATCAACTTCACACGTGATATAGAACGAAATTGAGTTATTCAACTCTTGTGGGTTTTTGCTCTCAAAGAACAAATAAAACTTTCAATCGACCCTTGGACGGATTGCTTTCAAATTCACATTCGGCAATGGGATGTGTGAATTTCGTAATAAATGTATGTGGTTTGGGGAATTTAAGTAAAGCATTTCAATTCCATTGATTTTCATTTAACAGAAAATACACCTTTTTCCCTTTAGAATTTTGAATAAAATAGCTGTATATTGATTCGTTCGGCATAAATAGAAAAATAGATTACTTTTCGTTTTGAGTTTTAGGATATAATACGTTTAATTTCAGCTTCTTTATACCATTAAACGTGTGCCCTTGAATTTAAATCGTTTAATCTATTCATGAGTAAGCCACCAATACTGTTGTGTAACAAGATTTAATTTAAGGTAGATCGTGATATATGTATTATGTCGCGTATGTAACAATGTATTGTCATTCTAATTTCTATTTTGTAATGTAACTTTGTTTCTGTAATGAATTTTTCCTTTTGTAATATAACTGTATTTTTGTAACGTAATATTCTTTTGGTAATATAACTCGTATTCTTTTTTTATATTTAACAAGATGTATTTGTAAAAACACCATTGAGTTACGAGTTCGGTCATTATTAAGAAAATCGCTGCTTAAAGAAACAAAAGCCGGAAGAAAAATAAATTCATACCAAGCTAGCTTGACCGTTGTATCAGGTTTATCTTAGTATTATTCATCTTGACCATAAACGGAACCAAGACTCAACTTTTGCTTTTTAAAAAATGACAGCGGAAAACGGTATGACATATGGTGTATTTGAATTTGGAATAAAGTCATAATTTCTTTTTTTTCGATGTTATTGTCTTAATCGCTGGCTTAGTTGAATAAACTGCGAGTAGTAAATAATTATTTCGTAAAAAATGTCGTCATGTTTAATATTCGAATTTCCAACTTTTCCAAGTCCTGGAACATTTCAGTCAAAAATATAATATTAAATTTTTTTCGTCCCTGTTTATAGCCATATTTACAAAACAGAAAGGACTGTTTTAGACAATATTCTAATTTCAAATTTCGAATAATGACCTAAATACTGGCCACATTCGAGTTAAATATATTTAAACTTTTCACGTCCCTACTTATAGACATATTTATTGAAATACAATGGAATATTCTAGATGGAACATTCGAATTTCAAACTTCAAATAGTTATTTCAATTCTGACTAAAAACAATACAATAATTATTTATTCTTTGTTATTACTTATAGCTAAATTTACAAAGCAGAAGAGCATATTATAACAATTTGCAACAAATAGGCGTGGCGTGTGAACGACATAATCCAGCTACAGGTATAATTGATAGCTTTAGAACCCTGCTCTTTGTATTTTACGCGGCAGTTTCAATTCAAAAAAGCCTCAGTTTCATGTTTGAAAATTTTCTTTTTTTTGCGTTCACGTGACGAAAAACAAAGGCTTGTACAAAATGGTTTAATATCTTTCGGTTGTCAATAAATTGTTTTGACCCAATTCTTACTACCATTTATCATTATCTCATGCTCTGGTAACGGTGGTCGGTGTCTACTACAACATATAGTACATAATCCTTCATGCGTGACAGTAGTTCGGTCTGTTTTCTTTTAGATCAGGATTATTAGTGGCGATTATCGAAAAACAAGAACCTTTGAATAGCCCGCTTAGTATTAAAGAGGGTTCTTACATAACGTCGTTCGGCCGTACAAGTTCACACGCACATTTAAAGCTCGTCCAAGTTATTGCACACTAGTTCCTTGTAGGGCTCGCATCGGGCCGGTAACTTAATTTGCCTTCCTTCTGACCATGATACACCTGCCCCTAAATCCGTCTACCCTTAAATTTCCCCGAGCTCTTTCAAATGGTTACCCTTACAATACAGTTATGGAGGTAACTACAACCAATAGCTCACAATATTTAGAATATTATTATTATTATTATTATTATTGTTGTTATTATTATTAATACTATTTTATTAATAGCGGAGAGTGATGAAAGTGGAAGAAGCAAAGTAGGTCTACGAGGATAGAGATATTTGGCTGTTTATGCTCTCTGCTTACCCCGTGAGGGACCTGACGTAAAGATATTTATGTATGTACTATTTTGTGCCTTGCTTATAAATAACAAATAATAAAAATCATCGACCACAAGTCACTGGTGTTTTCCAAGGATATTAACTATTAGGTATCAATGCATGTGTATTAGTACTAGCTCGGAGTCTGGATCTGTGCCAGTTGTATGGCAATCACTCTCTATTATATAGTGGCATGTAAACGTAACTGGTAGATGTGGCAGTGTACTACATACCTCTGTCTACCCCTTTTCAAGACTACAGACTTGATGTTACATTCAAATGTAATGAAATAATAAACCAAAGTGCGCAGCGGTATGTGTTTACATACGAGTGTCTAATTACACACAAACAAGGCTTCAATATACATTTTCACAATAAAATTTAAACTGTACAACTCTGTAACAATCTTTTTTAAATGAAATGCAGCACTTCTCTCTGGAGAAATACTAAATGTTTTAAAGTTATAAAAGAAATTTTATGAAAGAATAAAAATGGTGGCACATCTACCTGCTTTCTATTAAAAGAACAACCGTTTTTAGAACATAACCTGTCGTATTTATGGCGGTGTTGTAAAATAAATTTTATAGGATCACAGTCGCAAGCCAAGTGAGCATCCTCAGCAAAGGCAATTTACTGAACAGCTGCCAAAATATTTCCAGTAATACACTTTAAGAAAAGATGTACACCGCAGTTTGGGTGCGCGGTAAATTTTTATTTTGTCTCCGAACAATGTCTTATGGACTTATATTCCGGTCTGTAGATAAATGGCTATTGTGAAAAATAAAGATAAATGAAGAGAGATGCGGTATTAAAAATTTGATTTAACACCAAAACTTGGGAACTGAAAGTTTTCGGTTGTCAGTCACCATAATTTTTGAAATTATCAAGATGCAACTTGATGATTTCAAAACTATTATGGTGTATCTTGGTAATAAGACATGTTTAAAATTATGAAGGTAACTTTGAAAGTAAAAATGATAAATCTGTTCAAAATGCAAACTTGTTCTAGAACCGTCGCTGTACTTTCATCTGTAATTGAAGAGCGTGCTTAAGCCGTGTTACAAAACCCGTGATGAGCGTATACAACGGTAATAGATTTGGTCCGAGTTAGTCGTCAAGCAGCAAAGCGGATGTGATCGTCGGTGAGCTTTGATACTACTCTATGAGCATGTAGACATAAACATACAATACGAGTATTTTCCACAGGAAGTTGCTTAGCCACATGATAAAAGGCTCATTCAGAGTAATTATCAGCAGAAGATCATTATGATTTTATGGTGCTAATTTAATCTTATCTATCATCACATGATTTCAGTCAGAAACGCGATAAGATTTGATTTTAACTAGGATGGTAGCAAAAGTCTAAATTTGTTAAGTTATATATGGAATATACTGCATCCATTTATTTTCTATGTTAACAATAAGAAAGAAAAAGAAAAAGAATATGAAAGGCGGAAACGAAATAAACGTTATTCCAGAACAATTTTACATAGTGAATATGAAATATATTAAAATTTGAGAAACCATAGCAATTATGCAAAACGGAAAACTACAGTATATTGCGGTATATCAAAAATTAGGTTACCTTTGTTGTGCCCAGTATTTCATAAGCCGGTGTTATATGACAGGGTCGACATTAATAGGACCATTAATGGTTTCACCTAGCGTTCTTTTATTGCTGTAACAATTAAATATATCATGATATGTTTGTATGTTTAAAAAAATCTGCAATAAATTTGACAATGAAAAAATTTTACTGTCCCGCTCGTAAAAAATCTTTGTTTTTATTACGCTTATGAAGGTTAATTGCGCCCAAAGCTAGCGATGATAGATGTCAAAGTATAAAGACCAAACTAAGCGAACTTTGATCTATCTAGAACAATTGGACTAGAAATTCATCAGCATACATCCAATTCAAATGACAAGCATATAATAAAATATATTATGTCAAATTCCATTAGTAAAATACAGTACCAAAGACCGGTAACTATGGATTTGACCCTTATCAGTCTGAGAGAAGACCCATGTCTAACAGTGAAAAGGTAAAAACGTTGATTAATTTGATGATAGCTGTGAAGTTATTAGCATTGGAAATTTTTTGCTTGCACTTAATGGATAAGCGTAAAAAAATGGTCACAAATTCTGACTCACGTGAAACGGTCACAGCAAAATAATTATTATCGACAGCGCGGTAAGTCCAAGTAAATGAAAATAGAAAATTGCGACGGTAGCAGCTGTTCTAATAACTATTAGATTTAATTTTCAACCGACTCAGAACGTCCATCGTTTTGAGAATTTAAAATTATATTATGGATTCGGTAGATTATTGATAGAAAAACGTACAGCTACCTGATGAACCTTAAGAGTCCATGTGGGTGTGGATATGCGTGTGGAGGTTACATGTGGACCAGAAGTCCCTCTTCAAATTTCGGCATCACAAAGAACGAACGGTATTTCGAACTTTGTATTTAAACTGAGACATTAATCCCTGGTGAAAACAAAGACTTTTATATACACAAATCACGCAGACAATGTATTCTGAAGACAAGTCAAATCAAAAGACAAACGAAATACCACAGTATAAACATCAGAACTTTTGATTAAAGATATTGCTTGAATTTTTTTACTACGAAACATTTTTCTGCTTCTGAATAATTGGTAGGATGTTTCATTTAAAATTCGATGTAGTGTGAAAGTGCTCTGGATATATGCTCAAAGTTACAAATACTTACATAATATATCACATTTATATTGATAGCTGTTACCGTCTGTAGACATGTAAGAAAACTATGGTATATATGTACATATGTATGTATATATACACAATCAATCTTATATGGAAATAAATTATATGTAAGTATATAGTTAAAAATAGCAGTTTGAATTCATAGGTACAACCATAATAAATTGTTTCTGCAACTAGTTTCGTCCCATTTGATGTCTTTCTTCATGAACACAAGTAAAAAAATACGTGGGATAATCAGTTCGTTGTAACTAAACTAATTCAATTAAAGCTAGGCCTAAAAGTTTAATCGAAATGTCTGCATTAATTAGTATGAGTAAGCTAAGTAATAAATAAAGAGGCAAAATTTATCACGCTTTTCACAGTTGGCTAAAATTTAACTTCAGACTACAGACTAAATTACAAAGAGTAGCCGTAAAATAAACACTCACTGAGTAATTGAATTACTGACAATTCAATTTGGTCTATTGATTGAATAAAGACTGAAGACAAAACCCGGCGTGACTAGTTAGATAGAAAAAAAAAACTTAAGCGAAAGTAAACATATAAAGAAAGTATTCGTGAACGTTTTGCAGATAAATTTTTAGAAAATAAACTTGGTTTTTATAAGCTGCTAGTTATAACGTTGTTCAAGCGGAAACCCACATAATCCTCCTACTATCTTTGCCCCTATTTCTCTTTTAGAGGTTGATTTGAGAAGTATTCTAAGAATATATGTATATATGTATATTGATTCCTTTAATGTTTCACAAGTTACCAAGTATTCTAAGTATACACCCTTAATCCTTTGGTATTGATCCAGATACCAAACTTGAAATGGCATAGCTATATATATATATATGTATATATATATATATATATATACACATAAGCCTATATATATATATATATATATATATACATATTATTCATGCTGTTTTTTTATACATAGAAATACAGTGACTTTTGGAATCAATAATGCAGATAATATTTCTGAAAAATTGTTTACCATTCGTATATAACTAATTTACCATATGCTTTTATTACTTACGTGTTTTCTTTAGTTACATAAATGCCAATATTTTATTGGAAGCCTTGACTACTTGACGATGAATGATATCGTATTATATTCACCTAATACCTAAATTGTTTCTGAATGGCTGATACTCGCGACTTCGTCTGCTTTGTTTATGATAATAACAATACATTTTACGCACAGACAAGAAAACATTAAAAAAATGAAGGCAAAAATGTACTTTGCTAAGGAATAAATCGCTATAAATTGTTGTTTCTAGAAAAATTTAATAACTTTACCTCAATGATCATATCGTGATGATAAAGGCCAAGTGTCTAAGAAGCAAAACGAAAAAAAAAAGACTGAAATCTATCGGGTAGTTTCTGGGTGATGCGCGCACAAAGGCAGACCTCTATAATTTTATTTGTATATATTATCAACAAAAATATACCAATCGAATAATATGAACTATATGTACTTATAAATAATATAAAACTTCAAAGATAAAATTTATATAGATCTCTTGCTATGCGATATTTTACATTGTTACACGTTTCATTTTCTTGATATTAATTGTTTCTTATGTTTTCTATAAAACGGACAGATGTTTATTTGCTACAATACTGTAAAAAAAAATGTACTTACAAGCCATACGCGCCACACGAAGTAATACTAAACTAGATAAAGAATACATACACGTATTAATAGAAAGAAGCATTTTTTGTTTGCTTTCAGTATTCATTTTTTCAGGGTACGGATTTTCTGTCTGCTTTCAGTATTCATTGTATTGGGGGTAAATCTAATTCCTTGCGATGAATTCGGCTGTTACAGTTAACGGCTTGACTTATGACTCACTAATCTAGCGTTAAATATTGTTTCTAACTTATTGTTAGAGGGAATGCCGACTGACGACTTTGTAATAGAAATGCGCAGTCATACTCTACTTGTGGGAATACAAATGGATGGTCTGAATGGTACGAAATATCACAACGTTGTGAAGGTTATAGAAAATACAAGGAAACATCCAGAAAAGTATGCTGAAGGTTCTAGATTTTTCCATCTGTTACTACATTTGCACCAGAATTTGGTTCGACTCTTTTCATTTTAAGTGTGACTTTGCCTGTGTAAAATTCACTTCTATTAAATATCGGCGGATTCTATGAACTTTTATTTGTATAAGTAATAACGCAGTAGCTTAAGTTTCCACTTCTTATTTCGTGGGTCTGGATTTCAAATCTTTAAGCATCACGAACTTAACAGGTTTTTGCGTATACAAGACTAAATACCATTTACTATAACGGTAAAGGAAAACATCACGACGTAATTTTAAATTTCTGTAAACTTTTCTGTAATCTGTGTAAAGTCTAGCAAACTGCACTTCTACAGCATGATAAAGTATGAATACCCTTTTTGTTATTAGAGGAACTTGTGTCCGATAGTGGGATGATTAAAGGGACTATAAAAAGAAGATTGTGAAGACGGACTGCTTTTTACTTCACTAATGCTACGCGACTATATCACAGGCGACGATGAAGATTCCTCTTTTGAATTGTAAAAAATGTTTTTAGTACAACAATATCTTTCGTTCCAATCAAAAACAAATCCAAAAGAAAATACAGATAATAAATGAAAAATACAAGTAAACGTATAATACCCATGAGCCTCGTGTAGCTTTATTTTTCGTTTGATAACTTTATCATGCTTTTTTCTAGCAAAAAAATAGGTCGGCGATGACTGTTATCAGGGTTGTCCTTTGTTTAACTCAGCTAGTATTTTCGAAAATATTAAAATTAGGTTTAACATTACAATAGTTTTACTTTTACCAAATAATAATAACAGTTGACTGCCTCTTTGATTTAGTAGTTGGCTGCTGAGCGAAAAGTCTTGGATTCGATCCCCGGGTTATGGAATATTCGGTTTTTCTGACTTGAAATTCCTATTAGCAGCTTGCAGTTTTTATTTCTGTCAGGTGTTAGGCAATAGGCTCACCCTCTAATCCATGAAAGATAGAAAATAACAGGTGAAATATGGGAGCACTACGACATACTTTTGGCTACCGTTCGGGGAAATATAGGCGCTATATTCTGTCATAATACTGTCTAATTGAGGGGGAAGGGGAGGGGGGATCAACCGCGTCAAATATGAATGTCGGTAATCATGCATTGTTTTACTTCTTATTTCCTTCTTGATTGTCTCCGGATCTTCTACTGTTTCAAGAGATTTTCTATCCTAGCATTGCACTTCAGTTAGACAAAAATGTATGTTTATAAAATGTCTCCCCTGTTTGTGTTTTCGCAACCCTACAGTCCGCGGAGCGGTGGATTAATTAACCGTTTTATTTAGTGGCTCTTTTATTAACGGAACCTAAGTATGGAGGCTTGAATCAACTACACTATTCGCATTCTATAATAGTTTCAAAATGCAAATTTTTCATTACAAAATTATCTTATAATTTTTAATATACACGTATGTATGTATATTGGGCGATATTACCTTTATACACGTATATAGGTCAATAAAACCTATATACATATATATTACATGTTTAATGTTGACAATAGGTTCATCGATGGGACGTATTGCTTTAAGCCTAAATACAGTTATAGCTTTTGAAAAATTTGAGTATTACAATCCTCTGACTACTCCTTTTAGGATATAGATACGTGATGTTATGTTATCTTTTACGTAGATTACTAGCGTTATTTCATTTTTTAACATCTATATTAAGCAAAATAAGTTAAACAAACTAAGTTAACTAAGCAATATTAAACAAGCTAAGTGATACCTGTTTCGTACTAGGATTGCCTAAATCCTATGTGACGGGAACACACACAGAGATAAGTGCACGAACACCCTAATCAGTTACATCTACATACATCAAGCTGACACAGAGCAAGCTTTTCTCTTCCTACTTACACGCTCTTTTACGAGAATCGTGTGAATTATGACATAAGCCACATACATACGTATCTTCACGCTAAGTCCCTTACGGGGTTGGCAGAGAGCACAATAATAATAGTAATAATAATAATTATTAATAATTATTATTATTATTAATTATTATTAATAATTATTATTATTATTATGACATAAGCCACAATTGTGCCTATGATGGTGGATGCTTCGGAAAATAGCGCAATAGGAGTTCTGAATGAGACTTTTGGCTTGATAGTGTCCATGAACGATGGTGACCACTTATTATTCTACGTTTACCCTATCAACCTATTTCTGTCATGTATGATACAAATCAATGGCATTATAACACAAGAAAATGTATCGTTGACGTGTATTTTGTAAGGAAGGATTTACAAGTAAATTGTTTTCCTCATACATTTTATAGGCAGATGCTGGATGCGACAAGCCGAGGACAGGGCGCGATGGCGCTCATTGGGGGAGGCCTATGTCCAGCAGAGGACTGAGATAGGCTGATGATGA
>DWED01000541.1:0-10963 GCA_018245795.1 Protelbella ruficauda | reverse complement strand
GTGGCTCGGAGTCTGGATCTGTGCCCGGTGTATGGCAATAGGTTCACACCTATTCCATGGTATTAGTCCACCTATTCCATTCACGTAACTGGTGTAATGTGGAAGTATTCTACACTTCTCTGCCGACCCCTAAGGGGATTATAGGCATGATGCTATGTAAGTGTAACAATTTTGCAATCACTACTTGCTCAGCATAAGTATAATATTTTATATCAATGACAGATTGTAAAATGTATTTAAATTTCCATATGAACAGAAAAGGTCATTTGATGCTATGTTGCAGTACTATTCACTATGTTAAATAGACTACTAAAAATTTTTTATTGCCTGGATCTCCTACTAGAAGTAGATGGCATTGTTCTCGTACATGCATTTCATGCTTGTCATCCTGTAATTTACTTTTACTTTCCTCTTTTGCGACTGTGTGATTTGAACCACTTATTACTGTTAGTAGCACAGCAAGTTTCACTAAATGTAAGCCATATACCTGTGGACATATATATTGATTAATAAGACTAAATAATTAACATTCAATCACATTACTAGAATTTACAGTTCTTCTTTAATTAATCTACAGTTCTTCTTTTGCATATCTCTTTGTACTAAACTCTCTATACTGCTAACATGAAAAATTACCAATATATGTTTTTACTACATGTTTAGATATTATATTGTTTGTTATTATTAAGTACAAAATTAACTATGCAGTAAAATATTTGTTTTATCTTTCATGCAATATTATATAATATATAAAAAAATTTGTTTGGGATCATCAACAACACTAGGCATTTATTAATTTTAGTATTTATTATAATTATTATTGTTTGTGTTTATTCATTGCAAATTTATTACTTGTAAATGATGAATTGTAATATTGTGTAACACAATAATATAGTACTTTCATAATATATTTATTGCTAAGTGATGTATAGCATGTCATCATCGCCTGTAACTGTTCTGACACTTAGCAGGAATTAATTTGCTTTTGTAATTGTCATATCAACAAAAAGTTTTAGTGTATAGAATGTTGGCGATTTATTAAATAAAATAAAATAAATTAAATCCAAATATCCAAACTAACCTGTGGACACACAGATGCCAGTATATGGTCTCTTCCTTTCAACGGGCAAGCTTGGTACTTAGACCAATATTCATTGAAACAGTCCTTGATATCAGAAGCAGCGGCAACCATTTCAGATTTATGTGCATTGCTAACTTCTACATAGTTAGCTTGTAACACCAGCTCCACTTCAGATGTTTTATTTTGTACACATGGACGCCAACGACGACGAACTGTGCCACTAGAAGGAATTACAGAACAATTTCTCACTGTAACTAAGATAAAAATAGCAAAAGGAAGCAAAAGAATTTTATTAAACAGACAGATATAAGTTTTCACAGAAAATTCGATAAGAAGACTCGAAAACATGTATATCTGTAGTAAATCAATATGTCAAATGACCAAAAGTGACTTGCCCCTAAGAATAATACAAATAATATTCTTTGTGCTCAATTTCATTCAAATATCTTGGTTACTTACCCATAACACTGGCATATAATAAGTGATATATAATAAAAGAAATAACATAAAGTACTAAATGTAAATATTTTGTTAAAGCTAATCAGTAGTCATAGCAGGATAAGCTACTATATAGAAATCAGCCTCCACTATCCCATTTGTATACCCTATTTTTTTTTTTTAATTTTGTGTAATTAAAATTTGTAATTATTTAAACAATCGCATGTAACAATAACTTAACAATTTCAAAGCTATTCATAATACTCTTCAAGTAAACAAACTTTCCTATTTAAACATACTAACCATATAACCACATCATCACCAGGTTTACAGCAATCAACAAGGTCATTTTCTAATATAACCCACATTGAACCTGGTATAGTTCCTATGCTCAGCTTATTCAATTGCTCCTGTAAAAGGATTTGTATTTTGAAAAAGTAGCAGAGTATTCACTTTCGTCACCGCTACCGCAAAGCCTGAAGATGAAAGTCTTTAATGAGTGTGTCCTACCCGTCATGACCTACAGAGCCGAGACGTGGTCTCTGACGGTGCAACTAGTCCACCAATTTAAGGTCGCTCAGCGAGCTATGGAAAGGGCTATGCTTGGAGTCTCTCTGAAGGATCGCATCAGGAATGAGGCAATCCGACAGAGAACCAAAGCTATCGACATAGCCTAAACGATTAGCAAGCTGAATTGGCAATGGGCTGGTCACATCTGTCACAGAACTGATAGCCGCTAGAGCAGACGTGTTCAGGAGTGGAGACTGTGACATGGCAAGCGTAGCGTAGGACACCCTCCAACTAGGTGAAGTGACAATATATGCAAAGTGGCTGGCAGTGGTTGGATGCGAAGAGCTGAAGACCGAGCTCAGTGGCGTGCCATTGGAGAGGCCTATGTCCAGCAGTGGACGAGAGTAGGCTGATGATGATGATGATGAAATAAATACAAATCTTATAATGATTAGTGTATATTGCATAAGGAGCTTTACACACAAGAAAGTTTATTAAAAAAGAGGTTTGTGTTATTAAGATAAATGAACTGATAATTTACTAGTATTATGTACAAACATTTGAGTTAAAAATACAACAATATTAATCGCAAATCATATGATATATGATAAACGAATATGATATGAACCAATAATACATGATGAACGAACATGATATGATACATATGATACACGATGAACAAAGCCGTATAAAATATTTTATAAGCGACCTGCGTATTTCTTAGTACAGTTAGCATGATAACATTAATAAACATATTATACTGAGCACAGCGGCGGTCATTAGGCCAGCTGGAGATGCTTCTGTGACACGCAATAATGACCCTTATTAGTTAACCGTAAAAACTAAAATTCAATAGCTATTGTCACTGACTACTGTTTGTTGTGAGTTTAGGGTCATCACAGGCGATGTGATGACGCTGCGTTTATTTTATTTGAAATAAGTAGTATGGAGATTTATAGTATGAAAATAACCTTATATTTTTAAAACATAACGTATTGTAGATGAATAACGAATATTTGTAAGTATATTTATGTCATAATTGTTTTTAATTCTTATTGATGTAACAAACATGGTATGCTAATATTTTGAAATAAGGTCGTCTATAGACTGAAAACAACACAAA
The DNA here is from genome assembly GCA_018245795.1 of Protelbella ruficauda. NCBI lineage: Eukaryota > Metazoa > Arthropoda > Insecta > Lepidoptera > Hesperiidae > Protelbella > Protelbella ruficauda. Next base: position 7,811 of record DWED01000541.1, on the reverse strand, counting down.
TATTTTTAACACTTATATGTCACATAGTTTAATAATTTAGTGCGTTGGTTTAGTGGTTAGTAAATCTGAACGTTGAGCTAAGAGTAGTGGGTTCAATTTCGAACTGCCGCTAATATTTGTGTGATGGGCATAAGTATTTATTTCGTGTCTGGGCATTTAAAAAATATTTATACACGTGTATATTTATATATTGATTATCAGCCGTCTGGTTACCATAGCACAGGCTCTGCCTAGTTTGAGTTCAGATGGCGATGTGTAGAGATGTCCCCAGATATTTATAATTTATAGATGTAAGTTGTTGCTACACCCCAGTCTCCCCCACAACAGTAATGTTAGTTCCAGAGTACTTTACTACAAAGGCTTATGAAATAATTTAGTTACAAAATTGTCCATATAAACTTCAATTATATGAAATATCACATTCTTCTATACGAGCAATATTTATAAAAAGGGGCAGAAAGATTTCTCTTCACGTATTAATAGAGAGGAGACTGGGCTGAGCTGTGAAAGTTGGAGCAGCTCTTGAAGGCTCTTTGGCTATTCTGAAGCGGCTGAAGGACTGGGTAATGTTGATAACTTGCTGTTAACAGACACCATTGGGGAAATGGTACGTACGTTGTTATTGTGTTAATATCCCACTGTTGGGCAATAAGCTTACTTATAGGTATAATTTCACTCATTTTTTATTTATATAACATGATCAGTCTGTATGAAATACATATGTAGGAGAAAAAATATGCGAAGTTAACTGCCAACTTTTTGCAGTTGGAGAGGCACTTGAAGAAGAGAATCAGTCTATTTAGTTTTAGGAGAGGTTCAGTTTGAAGAGGATGGTAGATTAAAACTGACTTCGTGTAAGTTACATCAAGACTATTCTGAACATCACTAATAGAGACAAAGCCTACTTAATATAAAAGCCTTTCTAAACTATACATAAATAAATAAATAATATAAATAAATAAATAAATATTTATTGTTTTTTTTTCTACGTAAAAATACAATTGCCAGTCCCACTAAAACAACTGCCATGCATTATTATTTTACTTTTATTCTGAAACTATTTATTAAATACGTTATAACAGCATGGTAGTTTTTAATGAACGAATCTGCATTGATAAAAATCAGGCGAAAATTATTTTTAAGTACATTTAAAAAAGTTACTTAACATTTGATGGAAATGCCAATTATCGGTGCGTTCGAATTAAAAAATAAACTAATAGGACTCGCGATGAACACCGCCGTATTCGAAATTTGAATTATTAATTATATTCAAGTCGAAATCTGTACGATGAGCCATCACACAAGTTTGTTTTGACGTAACCGTTGCTAAAATAAAAAATAATTTATCGCCATATATAAAAAACAATACTTACTCATTTAAGGATAACTAATGAAATAAATCTTTAGAAATATATACAATAAGTATTAAGTTAAAACTAATAATCTATTACATCGTCACCAAGCCCTTTTTACTCTACTATTGGACACGGATCTTTCTCAGAATAAGAAGGTCATAGCCTAATATATAGCAAATTACATTAAAACGAGTGAATATTCCGAAGTGAGCGTATTTTCCTTCCTCTTCTCTTTATAAACTCTGTTTTAACGGATTGTTTCAAGTAATGTTACTATAGTGCTAAATTAGGAAATTCCATATTAATTTGACATTAACTTGACCCAAACGTTATAGCTTCTCGATTTTATTTGCAATTGTTTTGTAGAGCAAGTTAATTGCCATAAATACTTACCTAGTTTGGACTGCAATAATATATTAAAATAATACAAAAATAACCGAAAAACAAATAAAAATGCTGCTACATACGACCCGATAATCGATTACGTGTCCATAAAAATATTTAAAAACACCCAGTTCATCCGCATATAAAACATATCGATATTCCAAATTTGAATTATCGATTTCGTTAAAAAAAAAATTCTCACAGACACACACAGGCCGAGCCGTGCGCATTAACACTCATACAATCGCACTTCAAATGCCTAATCAACGGTAGGGATTTTTCGGTACGCAATCAAGCGAACGAATTTCCACAGCCACGGGCGGCAATTGGAAAAATATAATTACCAACATAATCCTCGGCAAATTGGATTAAAAGTGAAAAAAAAAAAAGTAGAAAGTGTTTTAGGGCGCGTCATTATTTTTTTCCCGGGAAAGGGATCGCGGGCTAATTACGACAGATGGATCGCTGTACAGTATGTAATAACGTTAATTAATCGATCGGCGTCATCCGATGTGAGCTTTTTTTAATACGACCGATTCAAGGCTCTCTCGATGTTACACATATTTGAGTTTTTCGCTTTTATGCGGATGTTCTGTTGATACGAGGGCCTAGTTATTCGCACAAGAGGCTACTTGTTCACATTTTATTCGCGCTTTCACTGACAACTGTCAGTGACGCTGACAACTTTAACAGCTGTGCGCAATTGTTTTATCAGCATTTCTAATTCGATACTCTATTAAAGGTTGTTTGAAAATTTAATTGTCAAATAATAAGAATTATTCGTAAACGTACATCGAAATATTTAGATGGTGAGCTTAGTATAAAGCTGGTATATTTATGTAAACATTTCTCATTAACAATGACTCTACAGTTGCATCCGTAACTATTATTATTATATTATCACGTCCGGCCGCTTACGGAATAAGCAAAGAGCACCGAATATCAAATGTTTCCCGACAGACTTCGATTTATCGCTTTCTTCATACACGCATTCCGGTTTCTGACACTTCTATCTACCTCGCCAGTCCATATGTAACAAATATTGTGAGCAATACTAAAAATATATATATAATATAGCAATAAATATTCCAACCCGTACATAACATTATCACTTTACACACTGTCATACTAATTCACTCGAAAATATAACCCTCATTTCGAGTAACGTGTGATTACTCAGTTATAATCGCCCTTACGTGTAACCCTTTCTTGCTGAACTTTTATATCCGCCGGTCATAATTACCCCTATAATTAGTTGCTACTAATTTATTTATTCCTAATAACGCGCGAACGACGCCAGTCCAAAGGATTACGTACGCGATAATTATATAACTTCAAAAGAATTGTTTTTGTATCGTCTCGCCACGTTCTTTACAAGGTAGGTAGAGTAACGAGTATCATCTCTATTATAGCAGGATTCACTTGCTTCTTCTACATTTATAATATTTACGTTACGTTCTACATTCTATATATTACAAAAAGAAATAATTACATGTGCCTTATCATTGCTGGTACAGGACTGTGTATAATACTCTATTTTAAATTACTTTTAAATTTTATAATTCTTATTCTTGGAGTAGGTACTAACACGCTAAATGTTGTTCAATTTTAATAGATACATGTAATAACTACAGTTTAAGATCTCAGATCTGTCTGTTTCAAGTGCTTAAGAGTTTTTGATATGCTGAGTCAAAAATAAAACGCACCATGGGAACAGTTTTAAATTACATATTTTGAAGTTAAACCCTGACTGAAGATATTCTACGTTCATCAAGTTTAATAGTTGTACAGGCACCAAAATGATTTGGAGATTTGATAATTATAGTTAAGGGTACATTTGTATGACATTGCGGTCCACAATAGCGTATAAATATATCACGTCACTCAGCCTAACTCAAGAGACTATCACTTTTTTAAAATAACGCAGCTAAAAAAACCAGCGCCACCAAAACGCATTTCAAACTTATCTGACATAAGCAAGTGTTGCCAGTAACAAGTCGAAAAGCGCACGAAAAATTATCGGCAACAACCTATGAAGTGAAAGACGTGAACAGAACGAGGGGAGTACGAATGGAACCACTTAATTTCACCCTCTACCCTTCATTATAATCAGCACACCTACATAGACAATATCGATCCACCGTCCTGTCTGTACACAGTGCGTTTATACAAGTGATTAGTGTATTTAATTTGAAAATGCTAAGTAGTTGCCTTGTTTCATTGTTGTGTTGGTGTGTCGTCTGTGTGCGTACGTGTTGGGGAGGGCAACCCTTTGGTGGCGTTCATATCGCTCGAAAACTGGTCGCGATTGTAATTTCGCGATTATAGCTTGGCTTCTGTTGGTTCTGTGTTTTGTGAGACGATACATTATGGCTATGATAGTTTACAATACAATACAATTATCTTTATCGTATCGCCTGTAATCCCCTAAGGGATAGGCAGAGGAGTGTAGTACACTCCCATATTTCACCAGTTGCGTGTACGTCCGAGTCTATTGCCATACATCGATCACTGATGCAGACTAGGAGTCGCTATTAGGAATTTTTATTAGAATATCTAAGTTAAAAAAATCCAATAGTAAGTCCAGCCGGGAATCCAAACCGAGGACTTCTCGATCACCAGTCGCGTAGCTACTCGACCAACGAAGCAGTAAAAAAAATATATTACAGAAAATATGACTAGCTATCCCTTTCCATCACAATCACATTCAGTAGACACAAATCAATTTGTAATCTGAACTTTAATGACTAGGGCATAAAGTAAATTTTTAATGTTCAATCGCAGCCACAGTACTCTACAGTAGTAACAATTTAATATTGTTAAGCATTTAATTCTGGGCAAAAGTCCCCTTATGGAAGTGCACAGATGGCGCCATTGGGAGTCCTAGGTCCAGCAGTGAAGTGGACATAGGAGAACTGGAGACAGGCTGATGATGAAGCATTTTATTGTGAAATAAAAATGCACGTGATGGAACTGTCCAAGCTTAGAAACAAACTTTCCAGCGTTTTGTTTTTGTATCCTGGACAATTCTAATCCAGTTATAATATAATAACACGATGAAAATATTCCACCGAACTCCGAAGGTATTATGGCCTTGTCTTAGGAGATCAATAACTGGCGTAACACATTTTGAGTCTTTACACCATTGACATAAAGTGCATTTTAGAACAAAACTCGTAGAGGACCACAACGATTTAAAGCACAATGCATTGTCTTGGCGTTTCTTCTGTGTCTACAATTAATTAGCACGTGTAAAACTCGACGTACATTAGGAACTCTCGACAACACTTATGTAAGTAAGTATGTAAGTAAGTAATTACTCGTCTGTCCATATAATCATAGAACGGCCATTACACCGTCCGGGCTTGATAGCTCAACATTTTTATTTTCCGCGGACATGTTATAAACTCACTAAATATGGGTTTATTAATATGGGTTTACTAATATGCGTTTATTATTATTATACCATCACGCCATGTCCTTTACGAAGTAGGCAGAGGGCAACGAGTAACAAATATCTCTATTCTTAAATATCTGACATGCTTGACGTTTACTGGGAATGAATAATAATTTCCAGTTTGTTTGATGGGAAATTAACAGAAATCCAGCTAAGAAGGGATTATTTCTATATATTACACAACACATATAAAAAAAAAAAAAAATAGCCACAGTTCGAAAATAATAGATAATATGTTTATATACATATAAATTATCTTTCAGACCTACATTAGGTCCTTCTTCATGAGCTCGCGCCGATTGCAGCGAGGTCGCGGCGGAGAGTTCATGTTAAGAGACTTATATGTTTGCGAGATTGTTTGATCGAAATAAAACACTTTTGGGGATTTATAAATTATATTTAAAATGCTATCTTATAATATTCGTCTTTCATCTTTTCGTCCTCGCTATCTATCTCCCCGTATCCTTGCGCTTGTTCCCTCAGTTTTCTGTCACACTCTCTCCCACCATACTCACACCTCTTACGTTCCTTTCTATATATCACACTAACGTTCCATTCCCACATGTTGTTTTACACTCTTCGAAAATATTTTATTATCAGACTAAGTATTATATTAACAGTACCACCTTCTTTTTAATTGAAATTACTCACTGTTATTAAAATTCTCACATCGATGTGAATATTGACCCAAAAAGGCGCCTTAAAAAGTTCCTTTAACAGACGAGCATTATTCTCAAGTTTAATGAATGTAGAAGAGGCGGAAAAACTTTACACGGACCGTAGCAAGTTAACATCCTTAGGCTCTGCCTACCCTTATGAGAAATAAGCGTGACAAGATGTATAAAGTAAAAAATCACAGGACTATTGAATATAATTATATAAGTAACATTGTAAAGGGAATCGTCCGAAAGTACTCAGGCGAATGGTGTCCTTACACAGAGGGAGGGTTCCGACGACATTAATTTCGCGAAATGAACCTAATTTACATTTAAATAAGGACTCGCCTTAGCGGGATAAGTTGCGAAACTAGCGGCCCGGGGCACTCTCCTTGCCCAAACCAGGGGTATTTCATTACTATAATTCAATTCCAACGATATATTTCGTGGGCGCACATAATAACACCCGCTTACGTATACAAAAGTATGTGGATTCTTACTCTACCTACCCTCTTTGTTATACCTTTCATTTTATAGTTTATTTAGATTTAAATCAAGGTAAAACTGTTTTGGAAAGATTTTAGTACAAGAATCGAAATGTGCTGTTGGATTAAAATAAAACCATACGAGGCTTTATTTCATATCTCTATGAAACTATATAATATGGTTCCTATATTAAAGATCATCACATATTTATATAGGAAAATGATAGGGAATCATTGGCACGAACATTTCGCATTCATAATAATTCGATAAACGACTCCATCTCGTCATGATTTTCGTATAATTGGGCATTTAGTTTTGGAGTAAATTTTCGAAAAAAAAAAAAAAATATTTAGCCATACTTTGGCTCGAGCACCATTATAGAAAACCGAGTATTTTAATTGAGCCGTTTTTGAGAGCACCGTAATATAAATAAGCGAATTACGGGCTAAAATCACAGCTCAAACTTCTCGCGAACTTTTTAACAACGTCCGATTCAATCGTACCGCGAAAGAGGGTCATCAATAACAAAATTAAAAATTCCCCAATTTGAATTTTAATTGCGTCCGATTATAATCGGGGCCCGAGAATCGGCAGCCCTTGCCTCGCTTTTTTAAGAGCCATCTCCTAAATAATTCATCCTCTGAACTTGCTCAAACTAGTTATGACTGGATTGAAGCGGTTCAGGCGGCGAGGGAGTGTAAGTTTAATCCTTATAAATTTCCTTTTTACACAAAGCAATATAAGTAATTAGCATAATTTCGTTGAGTAAATGAAATATGGTAATGAGGGGTGGCTTAACCCCTTCTTGGGGGGGAGGCTGGGGAGAGTGGGCCCTTCAGTCGCATCCTTATTGACACTCGTCACCGTCCGATGTAGTGATGATTATTATTAAATTATCTGCTTTTCAAAGACAGCCATTTTGTTTTGATTCCGTGCTTTTCATCTCAAAATAGGAAGTTGTAAAATTAGCAACGTTTTATAATTTGTGACAAGATTTGTACATTGTGTATACTCACTAATGTTATTCACGTTAGAAACATATTATTTCCAATCATGCTTTTTACGTATATTTTTTAATAATTCCATTAATCTTTTAATTCATATCCTGCATGTTTCATGTATTGCAGTATCAATGAAACATATTACGAAGCATTCCGTGTTGCTGCGAGCAGCAGTTGTTAATTGAAAGAACTGCTCCGCTAAACCCGAGAATTGTACTTAGCCGTTAACGAGTCAATTACAGCGAGTATTTAATTAATTAAGTACAATACGTGTTAATAAACCTAATAAACGTACACACATACGGCACACACGTATACATATACAAACATCCGGAAAAAGCTCACTCAATAGAACTCCAATTAAAATCTAAGTGCTAATAAAATCCGAAAGGAATCGAACCGACGAACGCTCCACTTCGTGAAATGCCTGCGCGATAAAAGGTCTCCGAAAACACAATACCGCGTTTTGTGC
>DWED01000540.1:0-10965 GCA_018245795.1 Protelbella ruficauda | reverse complement strand
TTCGAATAGTTAGGTAATACACACGGTAAAATCTAGTTAACAAATTGGATGTAATTAAGTGGAGTTACAAAAATTATGTTAAATTAGTTATCAGTGTAAACTATAGACTGATAGATGAAAGTAGTGTTAAACAAAGAAACCAGAATGCTAACAATGGTGTTTTAACTACTTTTCAAACCCCTTTACACAAAATATACGAGACATTGTAATTTAATACAAAATTAACTTTTATATGACGTCAAAATATTGTTATGATACAAACAAACATTTTTCTAAAATAAACTCTTATACTACAGCGACACAGAGACTTCCATATAATTAGGGCAATTCACCGTCGCATCGTCGTTATTCACGTAAATTTTTAATTTTCCTTGACCTCAGTACAGAAACACCTCTCATTTATTTCAGTTATAATGACGTACAGCGAAAAACCCCGGTTAATTTTGTCACCGAAATGCGCCAGTTTTGTTTTTTCCGTTTGAACACACGAGCGCCTTTTCCAAAAGCTGTTCGTCAGTGAGCCTGTTATGTTATTATACTGAAGTTGAAATTTCTATATGTATTTGTAAGTCCTTTATAGTAGTTTTTGTTCCATAGAAATGAAATGCGTTTATTTTCTGTGGGCCTATAGGGACTCTTTCAAGTTGTCAATTGTAATATGTTCCTCAATCTACTACTTGATTGTCACGCGGCCTTAACTGAGAAGACTTCAGAGGACACACTTTTGTTTATATTTTTTGCCTTATCAATTTCAATTTCTCTTTTTGAAATATCGTAGAGTATTATATATTACAAAATAGTAATCAGAAAATAACTTGCTCAGTGTTTCTTTTCAATATATAAGCGACCGGCGTTTGGCACTATGCGGTACGCTTCACATCATCAAACTGTCTAATCCACTCTCGGACATGGCCCTAACTCGAACGGTTTTTGCCCAGAATCTCCACGCTGGGCATGGGGGTTAAGTATCGCAGAGCGCGGCTTCTCGCACCGCTTTCGCTGTTGCCCGCAGGCGGCCTGCGCATTCGATCGTGTATGCTTGCACATAAATTTAGTTAACGTTAACACAGCTGTTCGAATGATCAATTCTAAAGATCAAATCAATCGAAGCGAAACATTGCGTCACGTACATTTTAAATTTATAATTCACTACAAAGGCAGTTAAAATATTCATAGGCATGTTTTTCTGTTTTTACCGGTTTTATTAAATACAAAACGCCTACAGTACATCATTATCCTTCACGTTAAAATTTCTTAATAGCTTCCCCCTCGACATATACTAATTTACAATTCATATGTTATCCCACGCGATATAACAAAGTGTGAAGTTGGCACACTTGCTGTGATCGCTTGCGATTCTCATACATATTAATAAGGCCTGACGCACTGGGTGGCTGAAAAAATCAGACTTGCACCACTCGTCGGGTAAGTCTGCTTAAAAAATACGGAATTCATTCGGAATACTTTATCTCTGTTTATATACATTTCGCTAATGGTATTAAAATATGTCAAAGATTTATTGTTATTTTTTTGTGGATAATCACTTAATGGATCAGTCATTTCCTCGAAATGTGTCCGTTGTTGTTTCTGAACGGAACCTTGTTAATGCACAACAGACGTCAGACAACAAAAGTTAAAAAAATACTTAAATGAAAGTACCACTTAGGTTCTAATGTAAGTTTCCTTGCCTTGTTTTGTTTTTTTTTCTTTTATAACAAAGCTATCATTATCTCTTATGCCTTACGTCTACCAACCAAAGGTTTTTCATCGGGTAATTCAAGAATAGAAACTATTAATGAATTCAATGCCATTACAGCACCAAAGCGAAACTAAACACTTAATTTACTTAAGGTAATCAATTTACATTTGCGATTTGATTCACGAAAGCGCAATCAAAGCAAGACAAATCTAATAAAACGAACGTCGATCACAAATGTAAGCGAGCAAAAAGCGACCCCAGGACCCCTGATGTGCTTAATTACCCCTGAATAAAAGCAGTGGGACCTAATATGTCAAACGTAGGAGCAGAGACGCCCTTTTGTAGACGTAACGTATGAATCGAGGTCGAAGGGAATAAAAGGAATTACATTTAAACAAAACAAAATGTATACAAATGAATAAATATATTGTCACAAATTATAATTACATTTACGAACTAACATAACACGTGGTAAAATTTTGAACAACGCTATTTCTTCATTATTGTTCAACAAACGTATTGAAGTAATTGAAATTCCATTCTATTCTATCCCCCATTCTATCATATATAGAATTTCCTGCACTGAAATGGGACAAAAGAAGAAATAGTTAAAACTGTTTTATTAATGATTTATCTATGACTGGGAGTATTGATAGTATGTATGATTTTGCTATTTCAACATGTTGGTATCTACAATGTACTAAGTTTCATGCATCTTTACAATACAGGGCAGACACACTTTATCAGTATTTGCGCGCTCAGAGCATACGATACCTCTGTTACGGTTCTTAGTATTATCGTTAAGCATTGTCGAAGACTTACCGAATAGTAAGCAGCAAAACCAACTTTCCAAGTTGTGGGGAGGTACACTTGCTTAGCAATATTGCATTGAGAATAATTGGGTTACGACACCTCTATTTGTCAATATTCGCGGTTAACATTGGCTGTGATTGAAAGTCGAAACCGAAACTAACAATGACATCAAATTAAAACGCTTGAAGCAAAAAAAAAGATAAAATGATCATTTAACAAATTATAATCATTTAATACATCTTTAAAGAGAGTGATGAATGTAAAAGAAGCACGTCAAATGCTTAAGGATAGCTAAATGTGGCACTCGTTGCACATTACCTAGCCCGTAAGGGACCTGACGTGATGATATAATAATAAATATGGAAAAAACAAGGTACGTTATGTTAAGTGTTGCTTTACATAGGCCTAGTCATAAATGTCTAATGCATTTCACAGTTGCCTGATATTCGTAGCTTTAAAATTGATAGTGTCATGTTTGAAGTAGATACAATTGCAAGTGATATCTTAAATTGATTTTATATGTTTTTATATTTGTAAATCTTTGTGTAATTTACTCCAATGCTGAACAGCAAATTTTCTTCGGACCACTTTAAAATAATCTGTAGTTATATTAAAATTTATATAATCGACAATCCGAAAGGAGAATTTCTATAAAGACTCGAACAGATTTATACGGAGACGAATTGAATATTGTAGCAGAAGTCGCGCTTCAGTGGCTCAGGGCTCAGATTTCTTTAAATGCAAATTTAGATTTATTTTTGTCATGTGGATGAAGGATTTCTACTTCAGATTTTAAATTTGAAGCGTCTGCAATATTATTTGTGTCAAACAGGCGAATAGGTTTCTGTGATGTTCTGTCTTAATATCTGCTTAAGTTGTTTTGCTTCATTTATACTATAAGACATTCAACAAGAATTTTAAATCAACTCTATTAATATAGATTATCGTAAACTCGTGACTTCGAGTTGACTTAATGATGAGGTTGAGAAATGAGACATCATAATAAGAAAGTTGTTCTCGACAGAATTCAAAGAGATTTTAAAGCATCTTGAAGTACTAATTTCCGTTCTGTTACATACATATGTACAAACACAATTAGGAATTAGTGGGAAAAGTTTATGGTTATAAAACATTTGTGTTTAAAATATTCTTATAATAATTTAAGTTAATTTTTTTATAAAAATTGTTCTATGTTTAATAATTTTTATTGTGATAAAAGTAATAGATATTATTGTGGACATGACGTAAATATTTTCCTCCAATATTTTGAGTTATTGGATATAACGATTTATCAAATTTATTCAATAACGAACAATGATAATGCGATATTAACAATGCTACAAATGTATTCAACTCCATATCACGTAACGACGTCGTCATCTGCGTTTTCCCTTCACGTACACCATTAATATTAACTGTGGTTCCCCCATGGTTACTTGGCGAGGAAACTTGCCGCTTAACGCTGCGGCTTGCGTCAGCTGCTTGCGACCAATGCGTTTTTAAATTATTTACACTCTAATTCAAATCCTTATAGTCTCAGTTATATTATATTACAGCCTTACAATCCCTAAATTCCATTTTCACTATTGTGAGTAAAATATAAGGATTGTCGAAGGTTCTAAATCGTATGACTGTATATTTGTCCCATATACAAATAGAATTTAAGAATATCATTCAAGCTAGTGTCGCCAACGCATGACACAACTATCCACCAACTACCCCAGTCCATTAATACCAACTGCATCCCCTTACAAGTCACACCTATTTGATACAGTCCGGAACAAAGGAAAATCGTTGAAATCGCCCCAAACCTGCACTCACCCCTATAATTAGTCGTCGGTATAAATGCATTTGACTGCTAATGGACGTTTTATGCCACCCTCGATTCAATGACCCGGGTCTTTCATTAGTACATTATGCTATGCTTTGGTTTGAGCTATCGAGAATGGCATTAAACTAACTCGACATTACTTTGGACTAAGACTGAATTACTATAGATTTATATGAAAAATTTTTTTTGTGATAATCTTTTTGTGATAATTGTAAAATACTCCTGTTACATTTTATGGACCCTTTATTGTTTACTACATATATGTATGTCTATGTAGCACCACTTCATACATGAACTAGATCTTTGCAATAGGCTCTTTACAAGTTACTAGAGAATGAATACAAGATGCTTTTTCGTCGTATTTATAAAATAGTGCCAATCAATAGAAGATAATAAAAAACGGAAATATTTTAATTAATCTAAATTCGAATTTAGAAGCTTTGACGGTCGCTCGAATCCTGAATGCACTTGATATTTCACATTAATTTGAATGTACTTGACCGATTTTGAGCTTTTCCGATGCCAAAATATTAGCGGACGTTCGAGCTTTTAGCCTGTTATCATCTATTCAATAATGTCGTATTAGATCGATGTCAAATCGAAAATTTACTGACAACCATTTCAATCGTAAGATGTTTATGATTCGTTTGTCCGCTTGAAATGTGTGTCGATGTTAGAAAATGCAATCCAACTAGAATTCAATCGCAGATTGACATTCCTAAATACCATTATGTCATCACGCCCGGTCCTTTACTGGCTAGATAGAGTACACCGACTGCCAAATGGCCTTGCAAAATGTCCTTACAAACCTGAAGTACGTTTTCTACAATATCACCTTTATAATTTGGTACGAAAAAAAACTAAAAATGAACAGTTCATACGAGTTCCAAAATTTAGTGACATCGCGAACAATTAGACAGAAACAGTTGCAATAATTCCATAGTCCTTAGAGTTCTTGTGTCAACTGAGGGTGTAACAATGAGTAAGAAATTAATAACATGTATGGAAAGCTAAACAATCCTGGCATTAATACGTAGCAGGTAAGCGGGTCTAATTAAATAACTTTGTTGGAGTTCACGGCATAATGACGTCATACGTCATACGTCAAACGTCACATGAATGATTAATTTGTGACGAATAATATTAATTTGTTTATTCGTACAACCCGACTTACCTTATAGTAGAAGTAAATAGAAAATTATTGTGGCAAAACTCAATATTTGAATACGAGAATTTAAATTAATCTTCCTAATATTATTATACACAAGAAAATTTTTGTTTTTCTTTATTTGGATGTTTGTTCCTTAATCACGGAAAAAGTTCTGTCTGGAACTAACTATACGAAACTTCGCATATATATATGATCTGTATTAGGGCTCAATGTACTTTTGATATCAAATCATTCGAACGAAGTTATGGATAAAAGCTAATATAGTAAAAAAGGGTGGTGGCGTTAAATTTTTTTTGCACGTTTTATATATAACCCATAAACGTGTATAGTCGTATGAATAAAAATTATTAGGTTTTATACGAATAATGTTTAACGAAGGTATATCTAATAGATCGATCCGAATATTTAAAAAAGGCCCGATGATAAATAATCCACTCGATGTTATACATATTTTATTTCTTAAATCAAAATAAACGGGACTATAAAATATAATTATTACAGTTAAATTTAAATGACAACGAAACAAATTAAAGTCGAAATTAAAACGTCACATGTAACACTTAACATCAGTGATACGAGAAGAACAGTTTCTTAAGTTAGCTTTTAAGGGCAATTACAAATGTACTTAAGATGAGACGTGCTTGGAAAGATTTTGTACGTATGCTTGGAATCATCTTGTTCTACTATAAGCGAGTAACGGAAAGTGTGATAATCGAGGGAGAATTTTCGACTGGCATGGTATAAATCTATCCGAGTTAATTTTAATTTAGAACGCTCGTTGGAATTCTTTGTTCTGACGTATTCCTTCTTCAAATTAAATACAGATATTGATGACCTACATAACCATTATTGTTCGAGTCAGTGAGGAATAAAATAAACTATTTAATAATGAAAAGTAAATTGTAATTTTTAAACGAATATGTCGTTAATCGCTTACAGTAGAGAGTGTAACGAATCGGAAGCTGGCATTTTAATTGGTGCCGCTTCAGATCAGATATAGATGCGGTAACGATGTCATATGAACGGATAAAATTTAGATTGAAATTCCTAACTTTGATATATGTTTTAATTAAATCTAATCATTTTTAAACAACGATTCATAATTTAAATAATATTTCAGGTAGCAATCCTAAAGTAGAGATTTATGATGACTACCGAAATATTAAAATTTACGGGTGACAACCCTGAAACATTTATTACGAAAACATTTACGGTGGAAATTTTTTATACAAAATTAGGAACAATTAAAATGATATTTAATTTGATTGAAATATAAATGAAATATAAATTACTCGTGTAAATTAACGTACTAATGCCCTGTATTAGTAAAGCCGCATACATACCTTGTTTTCTCACTACGATCGATAACATTTCAACACAAAAATGCGTCCTATGGCAATCTGTAAGAGTCAGAGGATTTTTTACCCTCATTCTCTCGGTCACCAAATTACGAGGAAATGCTACAAAGCTAAAAGTGCATTCTGAATGCGAGCTTTCATGCTTTTATATATATGTTTCTTAAAAATAAAATTCTCTATTGTGAAGTTAATGTCTAGAATTTTAAAGTAAATGTCGGAACAATTTCTGGCTCTATTGTAGCCAAACGAACACGAGTTCATAACTGGAATGGAGTGGTTCTAACTGCAAGTCATTTACATCCCATAGTTGGATAAGTATTGTTTTATGCAGCTGTGGGAGGGCTGGAACATACTGCGGCATGCTGACCCAGGTTTGATTAGATTTGTCACTGATTGGAGTTCAGAATATATCGAAAAATCTATGAAGGAAGCCTTTTGAAGCCACAGATGAATTAATGATTTCTTTATCGACTAAATCCTGAAATAGGAAACTTTACTGAACTTACCCTGTAGCTTGGAGGTTTCGGTATACGTATAAAATACTGTAAGTCCGTAATAATACTGAAATATTAGGCGTAGGCAACTGAATGTTATAAAATTCTCATTTATATCAGACAACTCATAACGTAGGTTCATAGCGGTTTAGGATCTAGTATTATCTTAGTGTAATACTTGGAAAGCGTGTAATAAATTCATATCGTATGGATAATATTGGAAACCTTTACGAAATGCCAGTTCACCATATGTTGTTCGAAATGTCGCGGCATTCAAGACATAATGAGGGACCTCATTCTTGGTATATACAATATAAGCCGAATTTAACAGTTTGGTGTACAATATATTTTAGTTTAAAAATCTGTATACTTGGATCTTTCATAGATAGGTTGTAATGATATGTAAAGATTACTGGATTACAATGTCTTGGTTACGAAACAATGGCCTGTTGGTTTAGTGGTGCCCTCGCCACTAGACCAACAGGCCACAGTATCCCTACACTGGCTGTTGAGCTGGAGTTTCTGGGTTTAAATCCTACTCGGGCGAAATATCTGTGCGATGAGCACATTTTTTTTTAAGATATACAGACATACAACAATAAAAAACCATGTTACACGAATGGACTGTAACATTCGACTTTTTCATAATATGACTGCACTTTAACCGAAACGTACCAGACTACGGTAATTATATTATTTCAGAATGTAATTCGATTTCCGTCTGCAGTCTCGCTGCGACCACTTTTTATGGAATCGGATAAACCCACGTATGTACGTGCTTTATATTTTTATTCATAGTTATTTGGCACTATTTAACTTATCCAACTTAAAACGCAAAACTCAATAAGATTCGAAGACTGTTTTAGTATATTAAATTATTCTATGATGTCTTTTTCTTCCTCATTTCTATTAACGTTAGACGGAAAGAGAAGTTGTACGGTTACGACTATGCCTACGTACCTATATCAAACAGTTATTTTTCATGCATTACATAATTTAATTGACGCGGCGTGGATGCTGAGTAACGAGATGAGTTTCAAAACCGGCCGATTTGAATCCACGCCGATAATCAAAGATATACCGCGGCCAGCTCAGCTTGACACCCCACCCCCTGCTTGTTACTCACGAAGCATGTAGCAGATGGGAGGATGAATGTGTTCTCGGGGTTCTAGACTGCTTGGACGGCTATATTTCCGTCTCTTCATTGGTCGGGGAGATGAAATAGATGCTTGGTATAAGTAATAAAAATTAATCTTTCTTTGATTTGTTTGTGTGAAAAATTATTGGTT
Organism: Protelbella ruficauda; assembly: GCA_018245795.1. Lineage (NCBI taxonomy): Eukaryota > Metazoa > Arthropoda > Insecta > Lepidoptera > Hesperiidae > Protelbella > Protelbella ruficauda. The sequence continues at coordinate 2,310 of DWED01000540.1, read as the reverse complement.
AACAATAATGTAGGTTTGTTGATAAATTTTATAAATTTTATAACATGTGTATTTTTTTTTCAATAATCATTATTCTGTTGAAATGTTTGTTTCTGTAACAACGTTCCTGTTATATCTTACATTGTAACATTATAATTGTAAATAACATGTTGCCAAAGATAAGCTAAGAAACATTGATGAACAACAAAATGAAATGAAAACAACAGAATATGAAGTTTTCGTGATGTAATAGCTTGGATATTAGCGATGTACTGACGCTTCAGACACTATTAATTAACACCTTGCTTTAATATACGAGTATTTTACTTTCATCAATGTTCATTCCGAATATGGTCGATATAGGGAAATCGATGTATGTAGGGCTTATATTATAACTAACCTTGAACTATTGCATAAACCGACATCAGATTTGCGATGCGCGGAGATGATAATGACCGTTTATCCTGAGATAGTCTGTTTTCTAAGCTTGAAATTATAAATAAAATATACATTAACGCTAGCTCTTGTAAACTGGAACATTAGAAGCAAAGGTAACAGCGGCAAGGTAGAATCGTAGAGTTGATTGCGGATGAGGCGAGTAGAGTTCTAATTATTTAAGCGAACGCTACAAATATTTTTGATGTACAATGTAGAGTCTACGCTTTGTTGATAGAGATTGAAATTTCGCGAATTCTAAATCTGCGATTGAATTGAAAACGTTTAGTATATCTATTTGTAGTACTTTGTAGTCACTTGTGCCTGGGCAGACTGTTCTCGCTGTTGCCTAACTACAGTTTATGAACTATAAAATATTATATTTTATCAGCAATATATAGAATATACATATTTTTGATGCGTAATTTAAATGAGAAATAATTTATTAAAAAATAACATCTTGGAACGCTTTTTTAAACTTATCAGTGATAGACAAATATGATAATAATACACTTACTTAGTAAGCTGTAGTTTTTTAGTGGAACTCTACCACTCTACAAAAATTCTGTCGTTAACTGCGGTGACAGAAGAACACTTGGCCTGTTTTACAGACATGATTTGCCCTTCGTATAAACGATATTAATTGTATCCATTCATATTCGCATGATATTTCCAATAATAAAACCAATGTACCAAAAATTAACATTTAAAGTTACATGTTTCAAGTACAAATGCTTTTTATGTGATATTACGTTTTTATTGCGAGTAGTTCGCAACAAATCCAAATAGATTAGTTTCTAGAAAATGCCATATTGCTTCTTAAAAGAGATTCGTGATATTTTTATTTGTCGTTATGGCGGTTATAGTTATATATATTTTGTGACAATTTCAAGTGTCTACTTATTACACTTTAAAATATAAGCAAAAATAAACCGAATGACACCGGTTTCCTTGAATGGGGACCCTTATTACTTTTAATTTTTAGTGTTTGTTGTTATAGCGATCATAGCAATAAATACTGTGGCAAGAATTTTAAGTGTATATCTATTAATGATCAAGAGTTTGACAGATAGATGGACAGTGGCGCTTTAGTAATAGGGTTACGTTTTCGCCCTTAGGTGCGGAATCCTAAATCGAGTATCCTAATCAGTTGGTCAAATTTTAGTAAGAATTTGGGTTCTGACAGTGTTCGAGTTACACTGCGTCTGTTCTACTATTTAAATTTAAAACTGGGTTGAAAATTTTTACCAACCGTAAAGAAAATTTTGTTGTAGACCGAAAAGGCTTTTCTGGAGCTCGTTATTGTAATTTTTTTCCGCAACTACTAGCGCTTTGGCCTCTCCGTTTGCATGTTCATATTTTCATATCTTCTGGATTGAGCGGATGAACTGCGAAGATATAAAAACTAAGAGTTATGTTATACAAAGCCCATTCGTATAAACACTACGTTTTTTTCAGTTCATCACACTTCATTAGCTACACAGTAAAAGAGACATAATATTAATAATAATTATTATTTTTCACCTCCACAAGTCCCTTACGGGGTAGACAGGGAGCATAATAGTAATTCATGTGATTTCATTGTCTCGATTTCTGCTTACTTTTATTTTTGCAACACTTCTAATTAAAGTTGCAAATATATTTCTTGTACAATTAGTTCTGTAGTTATATTTGTATGCACGCTACTTTGTGTAAAAATATTGCCCCAGTTTGTATACAAAAACCTTTGATATTCACACCCTTCGCCCTACTTTCTATAAAGGTTGATCATTCACTAGCACAATTTTCGAGCTGAGATTAATGTACAAATGGAACCACAACATTATTCTGTTTTTTCTCATTAGGTTTTATTGAGTTTCGGTTGTGAGAGGCTCCGAGTGTAAAGGCTATAACAAT
>DWED01000539.1:0-10965 GCA_018245795.1 Protelbella ruficauda | reverse complement strand
TCACAACCCCTCAAAATTATTGCTGGAACGAGAATATTTATTGAATAAACATCTTCAGAATACCTTTGTAGAGTAAACAGAGATTTCATTACAATAAAGATGATTTGTTAATAAAAGTAACAATAAGATCTAAACAAAACTTTTCTCATCGTAACAATAACAATTTAATCTGAGATATCGTAACATTTCGAATGTACGTGCAATATAGAAATATAAACGGTTCTGTTTTAGAAAAAGTGCAAAAAGAACTCTCTATCAAAGCCGAGTATATGTATGTTCGCGACTCTACTATTATAGGGCAAGTTCATAAGCGATGGTGACTACGCTGTCAGGTTTCTGAGAGACGAAAGTTAAATGTTTTTATTATTGACGAAGACCTAGCCACATGTTCTTGATATAAAATACACTCAAGTCGGAAGTACGAAAAGTCTAGAGCTACGATAGTGGAGTAATGAAAACAGTAAAAGAAATGTATGTAATATTGTTTATGGTAATAAGGTATGGGGTATATGATATAATAATGATTATTTAGCCGCTATATAGAAGCTAAGCGATATTATCAATTTTCCTAATGGACGTATACACGAAATATTTTATAAAGGATCGTTTCTTATTACCTACTTTTATCAATTATTGGAAATGAGATATAATCACTAAAATATATTTTACGTTAGTTAATAGTCCTACAATCTTTATTACTTCTTATTTAGTTTCCATTTAGCTCTCTAGTGAATGTAATGTCGAATATATTCTGGTGGTAGTCAGACCTAAAGTTACGTAATGAAATGAAAGAAACATTGATATTATTAAATAGTAATCTTAGACTAAAATGCAACATACTACACACCGTTTTGCTTGAAATAATATTTGGTATCCGTTTTTGTGTCGGCAAACATCTAATGCGCGAACTTAGACACCAAATGTGATACTTAATTTGAAAGCTTTACTACGGACTGCTACTAAATGTAATGACATATACTGTTAAGCAGTAATACTTGCATTGTTATAAAGGGACTTAAGAATGTGACGCTACAACCTTCGCTTCTGGTGTAGTACATGATAAAATTTAATATTATCATGTCATAACCCCAACTCCCTTACGGGGTGTACAGAAAATTCTGAATGCCAAATGTCTTTATCCGTATAGAATTAAAAAAAAAAAAAAAAAACAAGATAAAATATCCTTTAATACTAGTCAATGTTGTACCTCCTGCAGTGATGAAGCCAATTCTAACAAAGTACAGAATTTAAAGGAATCGCTCTAACTTTTCAGAATACCGTGTCGCCGTATGTGTCCAGGTACTCGGACAAATTGTGTTTAAATAGAACGATTTGTTCACAGTGTGCAGAGCTCATTTTGTGTTCGACAGTATGCTGCTGTACTCAAATTTCGTTTATATTATTGCTCACAACTATCCGAAGGCGGTAATGAAGTTTTGAAAGTAAAGGTTATTTATCACAATAATATAACATTAAGAGGCCGTAACCAAATGTAAATCAAATCGAATATTAATCATTCAAAACCTTGGGAGTGCTAATGGTCGAAATAATTTGCACTTTTGATTTCCTTTTTGCGACAAAAGAGAAATAATTTCAAAACATCGCACTGCTTGTCCCCGAGAAATAGTTGGCATTAGAAATTATTAAGGTTGAGACAGCATCTAGAACTTCCCGGCTCTTATAAAATACTGTTCAGGAATTACTGATGCATTGTAATAGTCTTCACATGTACCGGGACTTTCTCAATGCAAAAAAAAGAATGTGACTGGAAAAAGTGTGTGCGTACATTGTTAATGTACACACACACACATATGCGTGTGTGTGTGTATATATATATATGTGTGTGTGTGTGTATATATATATATATATATATATTATAATAAAATATGGCAAGACAAACCAAGAATATTGTAGAAGAACATAGTCGGATGGATGGTAATTAAGCACATCGTTTTGTTGCAGTGGATACCTGCTCCCAAAGGAATCAGAATGGACAAGCAACGCTCGAGCCCGGCCAGGTCCAGTACATCCAGGGCGGCGATCACCGGCGTCCTGGCGCTGCTACTCTTCGTCTGCCTCATTGAATGCGCTACAGGTAAGAAAAAAATATTATCTGAAACTCTTAAGTCTACCAAAACTCTGCCATTACTATGTAATTACGGTAACAATTAGTGGTGTAAAACATCTACAATTAAAAGACTATTTGAGCTCAAGCTAGAAGCAACTGGAAAAATATTTTTTATCGGGAAAGTTCTTCATTGCATTATGATAAATATATAATCACTCATATAACTGCATTTTGTTATTTATATGAAATATAAATAGATAATATATAATTTTAAAGTCTCACAAATAAGCATCTGATAGCAAACAACGCAGCTAATACTATGGTAAGCATATGAATTCTAAGCACATACATAAATAATTTTATATCCAGATACAGAAAAAACTCACTTGCACAGCACACAAACCGAGAACCGAACCTACAATCTGACTTAGCATTCCAGGTCGCCTTTGGACTAACAAGCATCTTTATAGTAAATGTACAATCATTAATTTTTTCACAATAACCACCAATTGTAACATTCGTCATACAAATATAAATATTCTATTCCACAAATATAGGTACACAAACGTTTTCCAGTTTAAATAAATCCATCATATTTCCTAATGGCAGCGTGCAATTTTTATTCAATCCAAAAATGTAATATCATTAATATTAATTACATTTTCATAAAACATACATCAAAAGCATACTCTATTACGTACTTATATGAACAGACAAAATAACTATCTTAGTAAATAAGTTATTCTAATGCAAAGCTTGGTCATGATCCCCATTTATCCGACGCTAGATTAATGCCCCTAGTTTGTAGCAGTCGTGACTGTGTTACCTACAAGCAACAATATAAGCACTGAGAATTAGAGGAAAAATTAAGTTTTAGTTGCCATTTATTGTCTTAATAACGTAGCTTTTTATAAATAACACAATATATAATTTTTGTGCTTGAAGTTCTTTATAAAGCGAGGCAGAAAAGTGTTAGGATTGTTAGATAGATTGTATTAGAAGTGTTTGATTGCAATCGTCATCTCTATACGAGTAGGTTTTTGGGCTGAAAACGCTAATTAGTTATGTTTTATTACCGATTAGATGATACAGATTATGTGACAAATTTCAAGCTTAAAGGTTACTACCAATTACATGTTCTTAGAGTTTATACGAGTCCTTTATTATAATACCATTTTATTCCTTTTGGAGGATGTATATGGTTAATTAGTTTTAACTTCGACTATTAGTTACTGTATATTCAGCTCATTTTACGGTTCTCAGTTAAAAATATGGTAAGTATAATTTTAAATTATATGTCTTTTTACTTGTAAATCATTATTCATTAAGTTTTGGCTCATTTGAAAAATGATGTTTCATCACAATATGGATATTTATGATATACGGTGTGTTCATTTTATCAGTTACAAATGATATGGGCTCTTGCTGTATATTAAAATTGTTTTTGCCATGATGTCGTGGTTCCGTAATTTTACCGTGTTATAATATGTATAGTAATTTTATATTGTATAATATGAAATTATTAATACAAAAAATATACACTTCGCGACACAAATAACGTCATTTATTACATCTTTCTTTATATATAAAAAAATCATAAAGCAAATACAAGTAAGTATTATGAATTCATTATTACAGTTAGTTAACATTGGTTCTAGACTTCAGAAAAACCTAAATTAGTCCCTGAAGTCAGTTGACAGCGAGCACTTCACATTCAGTCTATAAAATGTAGAGTTCGTTGAAGTCGAATTGAGGTCAAATTATTTATTTCCAACTGAAAATTACAACTTACTACTTTCGAAATTTATAACTTATAACGATAATTTTGACTCAGAATAATAAATTTTTAATTTAAATTCTCCATTTTAAATCTCAACTAAAAAAAAAAATTAGGAAATGAAGTGAGCAAGATATAAACAAACTCTATTCGAACATTTTAACACAGAGTCAAGCTTTAAAGAACTTTGAATAGACCTATTGTGTGTTAGTCAGTCGCAGCGAACGTACGTTACAGAAACATGGCACAAACTCTACATTAACCTAACTTCACAGGAAGGAAATGGGAAATAAGCTTTAAGTATTCTCCGTATTATAGAAGTAACACAGTATGCAAACTTCTCTTGCGACGAAATAACACCTACTGCACTTCAAAACTTTTGTATAAACATTTGAAACTAATAGTAGAGCGGTAAATTTTCAAATTTAATTTTCTGGAACATTCCATCAATTTGTACCAAATTTGAAATGTACACATGTTCACTGCCTCGTAGTTTATAAACGCGACAGCTTATCGCGAGGTCCAGGCTTCGAATCCCAGCTCGGGAAGCTTTGCCTGGTAATCACAGGTTAGAAATACTCAAGAATACTTTTCTTGAGTATATCTAACTTGTGATACCCAGTAGTAGCACGGAGTCTAGATTTGTGCACGGTGTATGTGTCATATGTATCATAGCCTATTAGAGGCTCATCTTATATTTTATGGTGGGACGTATAACATAACTGGTGAATCATGGGAGTGCATTACACTTTGCCTGTCCCTTCGTCGAAATAAAGGCTTGATGTTTTATTGAAATTAATATCAAAGCACCTTGATTGTACTAAAATTATAGAAGATTCTAGTTTCTCGTAAACACAGTCAACCCTTAATGTATTATCCTTTACGTAGATTTTCTTACATTACTATTAACGAAAGAACATGTAAGCCTCCAGCCATATACAGGCAGCATATAATGAAACTAAAATAAATGCGAGGTCAAAACCCTTAATAATAATAACAACAAAGGCAATATCTACATATGTTTCATTTCTAGAAAAACATATATCCGCTAGTTGAGTCTCCTACTAATTAGGATTACAAAACGATCTTATAAAATAAATAAATAATATTCGACCCATTTGTCATCATTCCACTGTTGGAATACGGGTCTCCTCTCATATTGAGAGGGTTAAGGCCGTAGTCTGCCACGCTGGCCAAGTGCAGGTTGGCAGACATCTTGCTGATGATCTTCAAATATCTTGCTGTCACGTATCTGAGTACAACTTCAATTTGCTGTGAATATTAATTTTAATTCAAGTAGTTTTATTCATTATGAGGGATATTATATATACATTTAATGAATGTACAATGTATTACATTCAGTACATTACAGCTAGGAATTGGTTTTGGGCAAGAAAATGTATGACAGTGGCGCCCTCAGCTTTTTTTCACTGTTTTTGCTAGGCTGCAAAACAGCTTTTATCTATATTGGAGCCAATGCTACTATTATCCGGGTTGAATCTATTCATAAATGAGACCTTGTGGTGAATGTGAATTAGATAAACATTAAAAAAGTATTTTCGCCCGGTTTTTGAGCTCGTTGCGCTTGTTAAACTCGTGCAAATTATGGAATAAGATTTTTCAAAACTGACCAACATTCTTGATACATAATCTTTATCAAATTTGTGTTAGAATTTTTTACAATAATTCGTGTTCTTGTAAACATCTTCTTGTTTATATTAGGTCCAACCTTAACATGTTTTTTTTAACTTTCAAAAAACCTTAACGTACTCCAAGTATTTTCTCGGCTTGAAGAACTTTCGGCTACTATGTACAAATTTCAAACGTCTCACGTGTAAGGTAGTTATAAGTTTTAATACAATGCTTTCAAATTATTTCGATAAATCTTTGACAGTTAAGACATTAATTCGATTTGGCCCACACAACTTAATTTGGCGAAAGTTACGCATTTTTTTCAACTTCGCCACTTCTCGGTAAATGTTATTATTGTGTAACGAAAGTTGTATCATTTTTCGTTAATCGTCCGATCACGTATCTGTAAACATACGTGACCCAATTTCGTTTGTAGATAGACATGATTTAATAAAGAAACTCTGAATCCGTATTTAAACAGTTTAACTTTTAGAAGAATCTGAAATCTATTTACGACACCACAAACTAATAAAGTAACAAACAGTATTTAGGATCTAATGTGTGATGAAAAAACCAACCTACAGGTACTCGTAATGTTTAACAACTAACAATTTTACTTGCAAATTGTCTCAAATGGAACATACATAGGCTTAAATAATACCAAAGGTCTTTAAATTATTTAGCGCAGCAGCCCCCACAACACAACGAACAACAAGATTGTATATTAAACTATACCCTTTCCTTCCTTTTTACATTTACATGAGCAAGAAAATCTTTAAGTTCACTGCTGGACATAGATCTCTCCACCATCATCAGCCTGTTTCAGGTGCACCGTCCAAAAGTCTAAATAATAAAATTACTAATAGAAATCACAATACACATAAAATGTATAATTATATGACTAACAAATAATGCAATTAATTGTGAATACGATAACAGATAACAGACTATGACCATCAATTTGATGTAAACATTGAAATTATGTGGTCAATTTCAATTGGACTGCATTATTATAATTTATGATTCATACTGAAACTATAACTACAATTGAAAGAAAACTTTCAAAGCTTCAAAGCAATTGAAACTATAACTACAATTGAAAGTTTCCTTTAAAAATAAAAATATCGTATACCAAAATCTAGGCTGCACTGATAGTTTTTTAAAGAATATATTATTAATATTGTAATAATGCCTCTGGATTTTTCCCCTTGAAATTTTGGAAGAATTCTTTTTTTCTTTCACAAATATGTATTTCGATGTTTCTTTTACTTATTACTTTTTTTTACTTTCATCATTAATAGAGGCGGCTCTCCTATATGAGTATATCGCGTTACGTAGTCGAATAAGATGTCATAATTAGATTTCAAAATCAGAAAACGGACATAAAACCACCAATCAGGTCATAAACGTAAAAATGTTTGCCAAAGATATTACTTTAGCGGCAACCATAAAATAGTCTGGACATATTAATATTTGTCGAACTCATCTGATGACAGAATAATTTTATTGTTGTCTTTATGGATACTTTTATATTGTAGTCAAACTCCGACAGATTTAGCCCACACGTTTTGGGGACATTAGGACCGTCCTACATACTACTACCAGTCGCAATACCATCAGTTTCAAATTCTATTTTTACGGTTAAGAAGCAGTACCACCAACTAAAATTTGGTCTATTTGTTCTATCCTGGACGGAAAGTCTTATTCTCTTAATTTTCGTTGACATCCATGTTGTAGATAAGATAATACTTAAGCCGTTAACTTCTTAATACTAGTAAAGATTGCAATCATATGAGACCGGAAACTAAAACGCTTCCTCAATGCGGATTTGTGGAAGTTTCTTGATCAACGTAAACGATTTCACCCAGATAAGAATATCCAATAATGATTATTTAAATCCTCTGATCAACGCCCCCTTCAAAACACAGAAACATTTTCATAAAAACGCTATTAGCAATCAAAAGCGTAATAATACCTGTTCATAAATGTCCTCAAAACAGAGTTAGTAAGTACATTATTTTTCAAACAATTCAAATATTATTTTAAATTGTTCTACAGCTTATTTGTTCACGTGACGTTAATTAAAAGTGTCGTGAACTTAAACATGAAACGCAAATTTATTCATTGGCCCGTACTGACTAGTACTACGAGGTTACGCTGCGCTGTTGGGGTAGGTTCGTACACGGCACCCCTTTTAAGCTGTACATTATAATAGATTACGTATAATGAGTATTGCATGAAGGCCTAGCAGGAATAGCCTAGTGGTTAACTTCGACCTTACATTATAAAGTTCCTGGGTTCAAATATTGATGTGCACCTCTTTTAAAAATGTGCGTTTAAAAATAAATATAACTTGCTATGGTGGTGGAGGCAAATATGTTGAGGAAAACTACATTCTAATGTTCTCTAAATCGTGAAATATCTAACCCGTAGTTGGTCAATGTAGCAGCCTGTCATTAAACATTCTCATATTGATAGTGGGATCATTTCCAACAGTGGGACGATAAAAGGGTTGATGTTAAAAATAAAGATAATTTCAACCGAAGTTCGCATATATGTATTATTTTACTGATATAGTACCTTTCATATAAAAGGATCGTAGGTGTCTTCTCGAATGTAACAGATTTGACAAAAATATTATACCAATATTGTGCCGAGGGGCATTTAATACGGATGCTATGTTTGTCATTCCACACACAACCCCCGACGGCAAAGTCGCAGCTGTGTACCCTAGTACCTAATGATGACGGCCCTTCCCAGATGTCTCTCCAACATTTGACATTTAACGTACTCTTGGTTTTTAGAAAAATTATATACATATATGTAGATATCATTTCTGATGAGACTTCAATTCTATTTAAAAATGGCCTTAATTTGAATTATCATTTTCATTTTGAACAACTGATATATGCACTTTTTTGAGCTGTCTAAATTAAGTTTTTACATTTTAAAGATTCATCCGAAACTCACAGAAAAAGGCATAAAAAAATTCTATTTCGACCTAATGTTTGTTATTCTTTCAGATTTTTAAAGTAAGGATTAATTCATAACCAAATTTGTGACGAAAATCTCACGGACCACATATCAGAGGCCGCTACTATACTTTTATAGACCGACTTACTTAGATCGACTGATCACTTTAATAGACCGACTTACTTAGATCGATCGATCACTTTATTCGATCGAAAATGGTTTTAGTAAATATTATATAGATTAAATATTTTATAGATCTCATATATTCGTAAATAATTCACACTCACTACAGATTAACCAGATCTTAAAAGATCAAATCATATCATCTCTTTAAAAACAGCATTAGCTTTTACCAGTAAATCTACCAATTCAACACATGTATAGAAAGGCATTTGATTAAAACCACTATATTAATCTTCAAAGACACTTCTATTTCCTATTGAACTCACTTGAATCGTTTTCAACACTAGTATATTTTTATGTACGACAATTATGGTTGCAATGGGTCGATTGAACGTTTAAAACGTCATAAGCGCCATAAAGCCCCATGACGTCGGTATTACTCTTGTAATGTATTAAATAATCAAGTTATCACTCTGACTATAATGTTCTAATGTAACATTTAATAACCATATTGTTCTGTAAATGTTTTCATGTAATTGTAATATGTGTGATATTTATTGAGCGTTTATTATTAATGAAGGTATTTATTTTAATAATAATAATACTTAATATGCATATTAATGTATGTTCCAGCCTATATTTAAACAGCTATATTATAAACTGAAATTCGGAATAATACGAAATTTATTTACAAAACGTCAACTGTAGTTTGAAATAATATGAAACATGGGAGCGTACTATACTCTTCTGCCTACCTCTTCGGGGATTACAGTTGTGATGATAGCTTTACAATTTGCACAAATATATATTTCTTGTAATTTATATTAATTTCAGATATATATCTTTTAAACTTTCCCGTAGCCGATTACTTTATTTCATTTATCTTTAATTGAAACCTATTTCATCCACAGAGCAGAGAATTAACAGTAGGGGTAGCAAGGCATCGAACCTTATAGAGAAAGTCAACGGGTGGCGCAGTCAACGCGGAGGTACGTGGTAGTGTTAACAGCCCCTATGCTTGGCTCTTTGTAGAGTAGGCTGGTTAAATACATTGGCTCATTGTAGAGTAGGCTGATAAACTATATGATGTAGAGTTCATGGTATAAAATAGGTGTGAAGTAGTTTTATTAAGACGTACCAGACCACTTACAGGGCAGAGAGTACTGAATATATTTAAATATACGTGAGCTATACCGTGAAGCTTCTTTTTCACATACATATTACATACATACATTATTAGTGGCTGAAGCAGTTAAAGAGACCATTAAAGCTTAACCTAGTATATTGATGAACGATGTATTAAAAAGAGCGCAGAAGCGCTCTCCTCCGGCGTCATTCGCTCAATCTATATCATTTATACGATTTTGTGAGACGCCCATAAAATCATTAAATTGCAATAATATTATAACGATGTTCGTTCAATACATAGCTGGTAATGGATGAAGTAGTATTATAATTTTTTTTTATTTTAAATTTGTAATTAGAATTTAATACGTAAACTGGAATAAATAAAAATGAAAAAACAAGTTAAATTTTCATCATACTCTACAACATTTTGAAAGCGATAGCGTAAAATTAAGCTTTTTTATTAATGTAGTAAGCTTACTTAGGCTTTGTTTTTGTTAGGCTTTGTTAGCTAGTTGTTTCCTTATAACAATATAAATAACAAATTTTAAAATTCAAATTATATTTTAATGAGAAAGGAAATTAAGTAAGAATTAGTTCTTACAATTAAAATAGTATATCATTGCCACAAAAGTGAGATGAAAAAGTTTCTCAAATATTATAAAAAATTACCTTAATATTAACTGAAATTAAATATTCATGCTTGATCATTTTTACTTTTACGTAATAGTAACTTTTAATACAAAAGTATTTTGGTATATATCCAATTCATTATACATGTAAAAGTATGATATGCATTAGTTTACTTTAAAAAATGGAGCCACGTATAGGGGATTGTTAATAACACTAAGGCATGCGCTTGGTTGTAAACATCACCGATGCACCTCTGTAGTTATAATAGTTCGGCGGCACCGACGGCATCCGGCTACCTCTCTGTTTGTTCACTACTCTGTGACGCTTGTAGTTAGCTTTCACGGTGTCTCAGGAGTAAATGTTTGTAGTTTTTAATAACCGAAGATGGTTTATTAAATGTAGTGATTTGTAAAGATGTACTCGTGAAATTTTGTTTTTTTTCTGTATTTGCAACAACTACCTGTAATTTGAATTGTGCTGTGGTTGTAAATGACTTAATAAAAAGTACCTTCATGTGACAATGTCGGAGTGAATGTGTTTGGAATAATATTTTATTAAAATGTGACGCCTCTGTGCGATAATTACTCTATGACAAGCTAGTAGTTCCTGGGAGCTTATTAACATCGAGGGAAAA